>JANHGL010000508.1:0-15394 GCA_024611195.1 Ceyx melanurus
GCGGGCCATGTTGGGCCGCGGAGCGGAGCGGGGCGAAGCGGGGCTGGAAGGAGCGTCAGCGGCGCCATCGGCTCCCTGCGTGCCCCTCGCTCCGGAGGTTGGGCTTAATTTGCGGGCCACCCCCCTTTGCCCGGTGATACTCCGCAGGGTACCCTTGTTCGCACGGGATTTTCCTTTAAGATGTCTGTTCCCGATCAGAAATCCACCTTATTTTTGTAGGATAAAATCTAGAAGTGGTTTGTTGGTGTTTTTTTGCCACGCTAATACTTGACCACTTAGGGTAATTGAAACTGAATGACACAAGCTGTCTGCCACCCATGGGTCTTCTTGCATTTTTTGTTTAGTGTTTCTCCTAACCAAGTTGGAAAGGGCTGTGATTAGACTCGTTATCAGATTACTTCTGAAAATAAGCTTGTGTTGAATGTGTTGTGTGGAGATTTCTGCACAGTAACATCCTATGTATTTTGAATGTGCAGGTGAAGTGTTATCCCTGCAGCTGGGCTGATCCTGGTTGAGATGTCCTCACTTTGGCATCTTCCTGTGGCAGGGAGCAGCCAGAGCAGCCAGGCTCAGCCAAGAGTCTGGGTAATCAGGCAGGTTCAGGGTGATGAGGCAGACCAAGCTGTGAAGTCAGTCCATAGGTCAGGGTCAGGTTCTCTGCCATGCAGGGCTGTGCTGATGGGGCTGGGCCAAGGCCAGGCAGGAGCCATCAGCCTGGGGTCAGGATCAGGCCTGGGGACAGGGAGCTGGAGTCACACACCAACTCAAGACAGCAAGGCAGGTCCGTGGAGATGAGGCTGGACCAGGGTCAGCAGGACCCAGAGCAGGGCAGGACTCTGGTGGAGCTGGAGACCAGCACTCCTGTGGCATCACTGGGGCAGGGTTTACAGCCCTGGCATGGACTGGAATGGGTCTCCTTGCCCATGAGCAAGGTCAAGGGAGAGGCAGGGACATTATGTTCTAGTAGTGTCCTTGGGACCCTGGCAGTATGTTTTATTATCCTTTCTGTTCCAGTGGAAATTGTTACTTTCTGGGTTGAGTTAAAACATCAAGGTCTGAAATGGCACAAAACTAACAACTGTTGGCAGATTCCCCCCTGGCTGGCAAACTATAGCACTGTGTTTTAGAGTCTTTATCTTCCCATGAGATGATGGGTTGATGATCTTTGTCAGAAGTAGTATTTGGGCAAGGTAAAATACAGCTATAGTGTGTGTGCCACAGAGAGAATCAGGTGTTGCCTAGTAAATCATTCTTCATTCCCACTTATTTCCCATTTAGATGGGGTATTAACTGTCATCTTGTACAATACATCTTTGTTTTCAGAGATTTGTAAGAATCTGGCAAAAGCTTTTTCCCTTCATGTCTTCCATGTAAGTAATAAGCCATACATGTCTTCCAAGAAATTTCCAGTTAGCAAAAAGTTGATTACTTTGACATGAGTGTGTTTTGCTGAATATAAGATGATTAAAATTGGGGATGTTTTAATTCCTACCCTCCTACCCCAAATGTCTTGAAATCAGGAGGCTATAAATATTTTTTTATAACTTTTCTTTGTGTTTCTCTTCTATAGAGTCATAAGAATTAGTGAGAATAATACCAAGCCTGTTTTGTTTTATAGAGGACATCATGGCAGCCCATCAGGAGAAGAAAGCTTCTGAAGAAAGAAAACACAAAAGCACCCAAAATGATACTCGAACATCTCAGGCCCAGTGGGGAAGAGCATGGTGAGAGATGCTGATGACCCTAATTAGTCATCATATTTCAAACTGGTTCATATTTAATCTCACAGATGCTACATTCCTTTTGAACTTCAGTCTATTAATAACATCCTAGTGTTGCCCTTCTCTTGAAAGCTCATGGATAATGAGCTGTAGTAACAGATGATGAAGAAGAATTCTTCAAGATTTTAAGACAGATGGCTTGGGCTAAAATACAGCCCTCCTTGCAAGAAAAGAAAAGAAAATAAGAATCAATCAAATTTGTAGTTCCTTCAAGGGCAGAAGAAAATACTTCCTGAGATTTGGAAAACAGGCATCCATCTGTGGCACTGCCAGCTGACAGCTCCTGCTGGAGCAAGATTTATGACTCATGTCCCTGTTCTGTGCAAGTATTAGTAGAGTGTTGCATTGCAACTGGAAACAGCCATGGGTGTAGTTTTCACTAGAGATGGTGTGTGATAGAGCAGGTTCAACTAAGGGCTGTCCAGAGTCTCTCTGTTCTGTGTTTCCAAGCTTTACAGAATATTCTTGTGTTTCTGTTACCATTATATCCATGATTGCCATCAAAAACATGAAAGCTGTAATAAGTTTGTTTTGTTTTTTCCCAGGGGAGATATTATCTATTCTGTGCCTCTGATCAGCTAGCACAGTTTTATAACAGTTTGTGGCAAAGCACGTAACATGCTAAGGATTTTATAGCTGGTTGACCCAAATAAATGTGTGGGCCCTGAAAACATTTTCAGTTTTATCTGGTTAGACTGGAAGGTCCACTAAAAAAGTTGCCTGACTTAATCAAACCACTGTTCTAACTGAAAGCTGGAAAAAAAAAAATGCTTTGTTTTGGTTTACAGGGAAGTGGACTGGTTTTCCTTGGCAAGCATCCTTTTCCTGCTCATGTTTGCACCACTCATTGTATATTACTTCATAATGTCCTGTGACCAGTACCAGTGCTCTCTGACTGATCCACTCATCGACTTGCTCACGGGGAATAAACATCTGGCTGACATCTGGAACAAGACTCCTACACTGACCTATCGAGCTGCTGGCATCTATACCCTTTGGGTCACTTTCCAGGTACATTGAGTTATGATCCAGATGTGGTGGCTGGTTTTTCAAACAGCTGTTTGATGAATCCTTTTACATGTTGGTGTTTCACACTTCCCATGGCTTTTTGGAATCCAAATGAAGATTATGCACTCAAAAAATAAATATGTATAAAATTTATTTTATATATATATATAGTAAATATGTAGGGAATATACACAAGTGTTCCTTGTGTGATGTGTTCCTTGATGTGTTTCTTAAGAGAAAGCATCTCTGTAACTTCAACAGTCATTTGTTTGAAATGAATACACAGTAAATAGATCATAAACTAACACTACAAAAGGGATGATATTTTCTATAGGCAGTAAAAGAACATTGATGTATGAAATCTATTTGTAAAATATCTTCAAACTTGCCATACTACTCCATAATTTTTCCAAATTGGAAAACAACTTACATATAACGTGAATCTAGTTACCAGCTCTCCTACCTTCCCACCAAAAAAGGATGACAACCATGCATGAAGTACATCTTTAGAATTGTTTCATAACTTGGTTGGATTACTAGTCTAAAATCACAACAGCTAAATCTCACCATATTTCCTTGTCCAATACTGAAGTCGAACTGCCACAGGTTATATTTGGTGTGTGTATGAAAAGGATAGTGGGTTTGAGGGGTTTGTCTTGTCTGGTTTTGCTGTTAATACATTCCATTCTTTCTCTTTTCTAGGTGATTTTGTATGTGTTTGTTCCTGACTTCTGCCATAAGTTTCTTCCTGGATATGTAGGAGGTGTGCAAGAAGGTGCTGTCACCCCTGCTGGTAAGTTCTTCCATAGAATAGATGCATATCATGTAATCTTTTTTAAATTAAAGTATTTATGTAGTCTTTAATAACCCTCATATATCTGGGGGAAACATGGACATCAGTGCTTTCACCTTCCTCATAGGTTTACTTCAAACAAAACCAAAAAGCAATCTGAGTCATCTTTTAGAATCAATTATGGAATTTCTCTCTCTTACTATTAGTAAAAATTTTGCCATGGCACCACAGCAGTGATGGAAAAACCCAGTTTGCTCATTTTGGCACTTGGAGAGTGAGGTCATTTCATGAGCACTTGACTTAGCTTCTCTATATTGTATGCATATCCATAATAAGGAGCTGTATTAATGCAATGTCACCAGTATTCCATCTGATTTTGTGTTTTAGGGGTAGTGAATAAGTATGAAATCAATGGACTTCAGGCTTGGCTCATTACCCACGTGCTTTGGTTTGCAAATGCCTACTACTTCCACTGGTTCTCCCCCACCATCATTTTTGACAACTGGATTCCTCTCCTGTGGTGTGCCAACATCCTGGGTTACACAGTTTCTACATTTGCCATGATCAAAGGCTACTTTTTCCCTACCAATGCCAAAGACTGGTATGTAATTTTTAATAGTAAGTGAAGATTAGTTAATGGGGCAAAGAAATTGAGTGCTGCACAGGATAACAACAGCAGAATGCCTTCTACTGGCACAGAGAGATAGGCCAGTGGAGGATTGTGGGTCTTTGCTCTGTTTCATATGGCTGCCAGTCTCAGTGTCACAGACACATCCATCCTATTTGTGACAAATAGGTAAGGTTATGGTTAGTCTGTTGGGAAGTGTTATCAAGAATAAACCAGGGTACCTTTTGAAGTTAGAATTTATCTCTGCTAAAGTGATGCTTGCTTTGGGTCTGTTTGTGATCTCTTGCACAACACTAATAAGGTTTTAATGATTTTTATTGTCATTACAGCAAGTGGATCTGAAATGTGTAGTCAGAGTGGCACTAACCTGTGTTTGTTTTTCTCATTTTTTATGCTTTCTAGCAAATTCACTGGCAACTTCTTTTATGACTACATGATGGGGGTTGAATTCAACCCTCGAATAGGAAAGTGGTTTGATTTCAAGCTCTTCTTCAATGGGCGCCCTGGGATTGTAGCCTGGACTCTAATTAACCTTTCCTATGCTGCTAAACAACAGGAGCTCTATGGCCAAGTAACTAACTCCATGATCCTTGTCAATGTCCTTCAGGTAAATCCGTAGGAGGAAAATAAGAAACTAATTTAGAAATAAACTAGGATTCAAGTAGAAAAAAACATCCTTGCATTGAAACTGAACTAAGTTTTTCTTGGCCTGAACAACCTCAGTCAGTGATGAGGCTCCAGGACTTGGTTCTTTGGACACTTGTGTTCATTCAGAGCACCACTGTCAATACTCTGCTGTGTTCATTCAGTGTCACCAGTCTGCACCAGCACATTCCAGTGTATAAAGTTAAATTAAGAGATACTTTTCTGAGACTATGTTCTGGAAACAGGTGTAGCCTGATCTTGAATCCAAAAGGAACAGTGATGAATTCTGTGGCTTTAGTTAGAGTAAAATTGGACAGATTTATTATTCTTTTTTCTGAGGGCAGCACTTCACCTAACTTTTTATCTTTGTGTGCATGAGACATGCAGAATTACAGATGTCTCCACCTAAAAATAGCCAGTTAAGTGCTGTGGTTTCTGCTGAAGAGACACCAAAGTAATATGTAGAGATAATAGTTTGGATTTATTCATATAACTGGGAGCCTGCTCAATAGGGGCTCTATTTTCCCTCCCTGTAAGTGGATGACTCTTGAAGCTGAAATGAGATAGGGGTGGTCAAATGCAAATTCACTTCCAAGTGTCTGTCCTTGCAGTAGCACATTTGCCTTAGTTATCTAGGTTAATATAGCTTGATATTACCTGTTACTGCTTTAGCTCTATAGATGCAATATATTTCTGTGATATGTTCCTATCAATACCCTATTCTTGAGGTGTTGCAATAAAAACAGAAGTCAGTTTATCACAAGACAGCACAGAAAAATGAGGCTGATGCTGTTAAACAGGGTGACTGGTGACAGTGAGCTGTTATTAAGATCAAACTACTCTGTTGCAGGGTATTTATGTTCTAGACTTCTTCTGGAATGAAGCCTGGTATCTGAAAACCATTGATATCTGCCACGATCACTTTGGATGGTACTTGGGCTGGGGAGACTGTGTTTGGTTGCCTTACCTCTATACTTTGCAGGTAAATATGTGGTACAGTATCTGTATGGGCTAAAAAGAAAGAAACTTTCCAGAAACATTCCCCCCAGCAGTTTGATTTCTGTCTTAAATTGTTTCTAGACTGTTTGAATACTGAGTAACCATTGCCACATCCTTTGTAAGGATTCATTTACAAGAGAGCATACTGTCCATCCATGGAATTGACATCTTTTCCTCCCCTTCTTTTGTGCCCTTTTCTGTCACTGTCTATTGTGTCTGTATATTTTTAGAAATCCTTTCAGTCCCTCTTTTTGCTTCTGCATTTTGAGGGTTTGGTTTTTTTTCCATGGGTGGTATTTTAGTGGGGTTTGGTGTTTTTTTTCCATCTATCATGTTTTTTTCTGCATCCTTGAAACTTTCCTGTTCTTGTTCCACCTGAGAAATGCAATTCTGGGTAGAGATTTTTTAAAAATGATATAGGATGAAGAGTTTTCTGAAAATTTTCCAGCTTATTGGTAGGGTGAATTTTCCTATTCTTTGCACTCAGATTCCTTCTGGGTCAAAGAATCAGTCTGGCACCCTGAGTGTGTAGCTAAAGTAAACCACTGATTGTCTCTTTTTGCTGCTCCCCAGGGTTTGTACCTGGTTTACCACCCTGTCCAGCTGTGCCCAGCTAATGCTGTGGGGATCTGGCTCCTGGGCTTGATTGGCTACTACATCTTCAGAACAACCAACCACCAGAAGGACCTTTTCAGACGTACCAATGGCAACTGCAAGATCTGGGGGAAGAAACCAGCTTACATTGAGTGCTCCTACATGGCCGTGGACGGGACCAAGTACCACAGCAAGCTGCTGACCTCGGGATTCTGGGGCTGGGCGAGGCACTTCAACTACACGGGAGACCTGCTGGGTTCCCTGGCCTACTGCCTGGCCTGTGGGTTTGAACACATCCTGCCTTATTTCTACATTGTTTTTATGACTATCCTGCTAACCCCCCGTTGCCTCCGGGACGAGCACCGTTGTTCCAGCAAGTATGGGAAGGACTGGGAGCGCTACACGGCAGCGGTGCCGTACCGGCTGCTCCCGGGGCTGTTCTGAGGCTAACACAGAAGGTAGGGGAAAGGAGAATGCCTTATTTGTTTTGGAGGTGAAAAGAGTTTCTCCAGGTTAGTTAAACTAAGAAAAAAGCTTTGTGAAGGATGACCCTGAAGGAGAAAAGGTGGCTGGCCAGTAATGCTGCTGGAACGTGCAGGTGGTTTGTATTGAGTGAAATGAGGCGCTGAAGTGTCCTGGGGTTTTTTTAGAAGACTCTTTTTAACTGGACTTTCCCCCTCTCCTCTCAAAAGTGATCTTGGAATTGAAGATAAGTTGTATGTATAAAGATTCCTGAACTCTCCCAAAGCTGGGAGGATGCCTGACCCAGGAACTGGTTCCCTTCTAGAACCAGTTTCCAGTGACTTAGGAGAGGAGAAAAATAGTTGTGTGATCTGTTCATGAATTAACTCGTATGCTGTGGTTTCTTGTGACAGTTATAAGTCAGCAACTCCCAAAAGGAGATTTTATTGCCTTTTGCTTTTCAAGAGGTTAACTTGGAAATACTGAACTGGGGAACCTGACCCTAAACTGTTGTGTGAGAAGATTTTTACAACCTAATACAAATATTTGTGAAGGCTGGTATAACGTGGTATAGCTGAAAAATTCATTAGTTGACAGCACCAGAGAATATGGTGCTTGACCAACTGGGGGTGGTTTGATGGTGCTGTTAAATTTGTTTCCTCCAGAACGCACACATCGCCTTTCCTTCAGCACCCAGGCTGCTCACAGGGTACCCCTTGGGAGACCCAGACCTGCAGGACACTCCTGGAGCTGCAGGAGACAGGCCAGGAACAAGGCTACACCCCAGTGCTGAGCTCCACCCAGGGGACAGAGCTGCCACGTAACTCTGGTGTTCCACCAGGAGAGGGCACTGGAGATAAGGGGATGCCTCCAGCACAAGCCACACAGGGCCTGGGACTCCAGCACCACAGAACCTGGAACAGAACTAGGTGCCTGGGTCTGAACTTAAGGAGGTCTGCATGGCTGTGGGTGAAGGGCATGGGTGGGGGTCTCAGGTGCTCAGGGCAGATCAGCACCAAGCCACCCTCCATGCAGTGATTCCTCTCCTCTGGCCATGTGGACTCTGCTCCTATTTTTCCTGAGGAGCAAATAGCCCCCTGAGACTCATGAACAGGTTAAGAGCAGAGGCCACTGCACTGAAGGACAGGGGTCCTCAAATCCCTGATTGCTTCCCAGAGCAGCCTCAGGAAAAATTCCAGCCTGGCTGCTCAGGGCCGTGCCTGCTGGGTGGCAGTGGGATTATGGACAGAGGAAATAAAGATGACAGCATCATAGTTTTTTGTAATCTCAGCATAACCTTTTTTTTTAAAGGCTTCCCAAGTGTTGCTCTCACCAATGCTTTTTTACCCTCACAAAACGTAAACAAGCAACCCCCTGTGGGCTCTCTACATTTTGCTTTGGCAAAGGGAGCTCCTGGCCATGCCATGACACAGGTCCTGTCCCTGCCACTGTGGCCACCATGTGGGTCCAAGCTCAGGGCAGGGTTGCCCATGTACAAGGCTTTGGTAGGAAGCCACCTCCAAAGACACAAATCCCAGCAGGGTCTTGGCACCAGCAGCCTGGTCCCTGGCCCTTTTGCTCAGTCCAGACACTAAAATTAGATGTTTCAAGGTAGCAACATCAACAGCTATTTATCATCCACTAATAATGCTAAACACTTGTCAGCCTCAATCACTGAGCAAACACTAACTATGGGATGCTCAAGACATGCCCAGTAAGCAGGTACAGATGTTCATCCCACTTTTATGCAGGTCAGATACTGGTGTGATATTAGAGTGGAGATCCAAGGGCCCATCCAGCCCTGCTCCCTGTGCACAGCTGGCTGCTCTGGGGGCACCTGGTGGTGGGGTCATGGACACAGGGATGCTAGTGGTTCTTGACATCCTTCTCTGCTCCAACCCATCTGGAACTTGGTCAATGCATTGGGTGCAGTGGAATTAGCTGAGTCAAGGGTGGTGGGACCAGACCCACGTGAGCCAGAGCAGGGCAAAAGCTGCTGAAGCAGAAGGAAGGCACCACGTGCCCTCAGCACTGTCAGCACAGCAGTGAGCAACAGGGTGAAAAGGGCCCAAAATGGGAAACAAAGGAAGGAAACTCAGGGTTTGTTGGGTTGCATCACAGGGGGCCAAGTGCAGCTGCTTCTTCAGGCCACAGTTCAAACACGTAGCATCAAAAGTGCCCTTTACTGCTCTGCTCCAAAGATGTGGCATCAAAACTTGCCTTTTTCTGCACTGCTCTGAAGATTGGGCATCAAAACCACCCTCCAGCAAGGACTGCTGGAGCTTCAGCCCTTGCTGCAAGGGCAAACCTGTGGTTGCTGTCTTGGAGGCATCAGTAATGAGTTCATTACTCTTGGGGTGCTTCCTGGGCTTCAGTTTCCTGAGATGTTTTAATCTCCTTCCTTCGAGGGGTTGTTGGTGCTCGGGGGTCTCCTGCTGCTGCAACAACCTGAAGGGGCTTGAGCTGTTCAGGCTGGTTGTGAGATGCTTCTCTGAGACCCAGGATTTGGGGGCCAGGGCAAGGCAGGGGGAGATAACCCAACCTGGCACCCATGGGCACAGGATCCCTTTGAGCTCTACTGGGTTTCTGCTCCAGGAAGAGTAATTAATGGGTGCAAAGGGGCCTCTGAGGACCTGTGCCTGTTCTGGCCACTGCTTTCCAGCAAGCCACCTCAGCCAAAGCTGACCCATCACTACTTGGGACACTCCCAGGACATCCTCTGAGTGCAGGGAAGGACAGAGGCAGTGCCAGACCAGTTGCCACCTCCACAGAGCCCAGCTCAGCCAGCAGTGCCGAACAAGTGGCCCTTGTTCCAGCGTGGGGAGTGTGACCCCAGGCAAGGGAGGCTGAAGCCAGCTGGCCCCAGGGAGTTTGCAGGAGACCTTTGCCCAGGAGTGTGCCCTTAATCCTCCATTCATTGTGCCACTCAATTTAGAGTTGCAATGCTAAAAAAACAAACCCTACAACTCAGTATAAGAGAGAAAGGAATTTTTATGGCATTGTGGCGCTGCAGGGCAGGGAGACAGGCAGGTGTTTGGTGCTAACAGACATCTGCATTGGCAGTGTCTGAGCAGTTTGGCTTTCGCCTTGAATCCTGGGCTCAGATTTGGGCCCCTCACTCCAAGAAGGACATTGAGAGGCTGGAGTGTGGCCAGAGAAGAGCAATGGAGCTGGGGAAGGGTCTGCAGCACAAGCCTGGGGAGGAGCAGCTAAGGGACCTGGGCTTGTTCAGCTGGAGCAAAGGAGGCTCAGAGAAGACCTTCTGACTCTCAACAACTCCCTGAAAAGACGTTGGCTCCAGTCAGCCAAGGTGGGGTTGGTCTCTTCTCCCAATGAACAAGTGCCAGGACAAGAAGAACTGGACTCAAGTTGCACTGGGGAAGGTTTAGGTTGGATATGAGGAATAAACCCTGCTAAAAGGCTGTCAGAGCCTGGCCCAGGCTGCCCAGGGCAGTGGTGGAGTCCCCATGAGCCCTGGAGGGGTTTCAAAGCTGTGGAGATGTGGTGCTGAGGGACATGGTTTAGTTATGACCTGGCAGTGCTGGGTTAATGGCTGGATTTGATGATCTTAAAGGTCCTTTCCAACTAAAACGATTCTGTGATTCTGATTGTACTGACTCCTGGCAACAGGAGAGGACGCTGGATGCCGCAGTGTCCACCAGGGATGCTCCCACACCTCTCCCCACCCAGAACAAACACCTTCAGCCTCAAGTGCAGAGCAAAACATCTTCACATTTTTGGCTGTAGCCCTTAAGCCACCCTGGTGACAGAGCTCCTTGAGAAACACTCAGGGGTTTGCAGGCAGAGAGGCTGAGATGCCAAGTCCCACCCTGCAAATAATTACAAACAGGGTGTTTTGCATGCGGAAGCTCGGAGACAGGGTGTGCAAAGCCGCAGACTGGGTTTGCCAAGGTGCTCCAAAATGGGTTCAAGATCCTAACCCCAGGCAGACATGTTGGCAAATCCTGGCTGTGGCGGTGGCAAGTGAAGCTGGAGCTCAGGAGAAAGGGAGACAATAAACGGGTAGGAATTCAGAGCCTTTATGGGCACACACACAGCGGTGACTGCCCCAGGAGGTTGGAATTCATTCACCAATCCACCAGTGGAAGCTGGGTGGTTGCTTCTACTCCAAGGAAACACGTTGCAATTTTAAGCCGACCCTTGGGTCTCTGGAGAGTGTGAACCTTTGTCTTTCTGAGCCCACCCTCCTCCCAGGACCAAAGGCTCGATTGCTTCAGTGCTTTGTCACCTGGAGGAGTTGGGATTGCAGAAATTATGGTCTTCTTGGGTAAGCTTCAGCTGGAAATTAAAGGAAATAAATAGTGTCTGGTGCTGGCAAAGCGAATGAGACGGATGGCGCTGAGGTGTGGCTGGAGGCACATCTCCGCATCGGGCATGGAAACCCCAGGGGTGAGCTGATACCCCCTGCCCCTGCTCCTGGGGACCTCAGCAGGGATTGCTCAAGGCTGGGCGATGACAAGGTGAGTCGGGTCCCGGTGCTCCCCATCACATCCTGGCGTGGGAGGCGATGGATCGATGCCATAGTTGCCGTTTACCTCCCCATCCCGTCAGCCGCCGGTCACGCTGCCTGTTGCCAGTGCCTGCTGGGGTTGTTGTTGCCCGTCCCCGGCAATTTCAGCCTCCTGAAAAATAACTCGGGTGAGGCAAACACCACGAGATCCCTGCCCCGAGGAGCGGACGGGGCTGGCAGCCAGGGCGAGGCAGGTCCCCTCCTAGCCGAGGTGGGTGCCAGGTGTGTCCCCAGCCGCGGGGGAGGACGGGCCGGGGGATGCGGAAGGACGTCCGACGTTGAGCGGGGTCAGGCGTGGGCAGGTGATGCGGGGTGGTGGGGATCTGGGCAGGGCCACGGTGCACGTGGGACAAGGGGCTGGGCGATACTGAGTTTGCAGCAAAGCAGAGCATGAGTAAACCCTGGAGAACACACCAGAGCAGTTCACAGGCTTAAAGACCACAAGCATTTTGCCATATAAAGCCTTTTTTGGTTTTCTAAATAACATGAGGAAAGGCTGGAGGAGCAGGTTTTGATGGAGAAGGTCCAGTGGGGTGAAAGCATCCCATGGTCAGAGCTCCTGTCCATACTGACACCTAGCCATGTCACCCTACCTCTGGTGAGCCACCTTCACCTGCCTCTAGGATTGGGGTTTGCGACATGAGAGGCACCAAGGGATCAATTACCAGCCAGCCGAAGCCTTTTGCAACTCCACTGAACATCTCCCTAAGGTCACTGCAGCTCATGCTGGCAGACAAAAGCTGTTTAAGCAGGGTGCTGGCCAGCTCTGCCTCCAAACTGGTGATGGACCAGGGATTTCCGCTGCCTGTGATACCCAGGACACGTCCCTCAGTGATATTTTGGCCAGAGGCTGGACGAGTCCCTTTGCTGTGCTCAGTGCAGCCCCTCCCCTCCTCCCAGCTTTCCCACCAGCAGGAGCTGCTGCTAAAGCACCTTCAGGTTTGCTTTGGTGGATGTCTCCCATCAAAAGGGACGTGCCGGTGCCTCTGGAAAACGCTCCCTCATGTCGAGAGTCGTACGTCAGTTTAGGAACCAGCGCTGGGAGGGGATGGGATCCTGGCACCGCGCCGGGAAAAAGTTACGACCGCTTCGCTCGGGGGCTCGGGGCCGGTGAATCAGGCTCCGCTAATTAGCTGCATCCAGCAGCTTCCAGCAGCTTCAGGATGGCACCAGGACCTTGAGTTGGAGTCAGGGTGTTTGCAGCCAGACCTGCCGGGGCTTGTGCAATTGTAGGCTCGGCTTGGCTCAGACTGAGGAATGGTTTTGTGTTTTAGCAATGAGCTGCAAAATCCCAAATGTATTTTTCTGGATTGGAAGATGTTCATCCTCCAGGAATCCCACCTGCAGCTTTTCATTTGACACCTCTCAGCCAAAAAAAATAATCAGTGCTTCTGAACCGAAGCTGTGCTCTCGTAGTTCAGGACATTGGCTACCACTGTGATAAATAAATGAAGAAGGTGGAGGAAAGGGCAAAGGCAAATGAACGGCCAGATGGAAGGAGAAATTGGCCACTGCAGCACCCCTGCCAGATGGCAGAAGGGGGAGCTGCTACAGCCCCCCCAAAACATAAAGAGTTCGAAACTACAGGTCCCTGTGGCACAGGGCAGGTGGGACGTGCCAGCGTCACCGGCAAAGGGCACCCTGATGTCCCGGGGCTGGGGAGCTGCTGGGGCTGAGTCATTCCACCCTGCCTTGGGAATCCTCTCCAGCAGGGATGGAGGTTGCAAAAGTGTGGCCCGCTCCCAGGGGTGCGTCACCCCACACCCACGGCCATGGCTGCTGGGGACAGTGTGCTCCGGCTCACTCCCCAGAGCCCGTGGGGATGTGGGGGCTGGGGAGACAGAGCAGCAAGGGAAGAGGTTCATCCACTGTGCCGAAAATAGGAGCGAGGAGGGACAAGTCCCTTGGCCACCTCTTGCACCTCTCTGCCTGTTGAAGTTGCCTACGTCACAGCATTCCATGTGTTACTCCAGAAATGGGGAAGAATGTGTAAAACCCTCCGAGCTCAGGCTCACGCCAGTCTGTCTTTTGAAAATACAACTTTCACAGTCCCAGTCTGTAAATATCCAAGTGTGCTCCCAGCTGTTGGTTGAACATCCCTGCTGCACCTCTCCAGGCCTTGGCAAAGGCAAACATCCCACAGAAGTGCTGAGGGACCCCAGATGCCAAAATCCTGGCCCCTTGCTGGAGCCACTGGCATGCAGACACAGCAGTGTCAGCTCCAAACCACCAGTGCCAAGGGCTGGAGCTGGATTAAACACTCTAGGCATAAACCCCCCTGGTTCCTTCCCATCCCAAGAGAGGATCAAGTATTGTAACATTCCCCAGCACAGCCCCATTATCCCTTTTTCCCAAGAAACTACTGGGAAGTGCCTGGGCTCACTGGTGCAATGGACACGTAAGTCACTTAGAGAAACACATCTAAAAGCAGCAATGCTCTTGTGCTGGTTTGAGAGCAGCTCTGGTGGCAGATACGAGCATTCTCACCACGAAACCCAAGCAAAGGCTTGATCCTACAAGCTTTTGTAACAGCAAAGCTTGCCCTTAATCCCTTTGAATTAAAAAAAAAACCAAACCAAACAAACAAACAAAAAAAACCTGGACATAAACTGAGTCTGGGCTGCTTGACCCTGATGAGACTTTGAGAGAAAAGAGACTTTGCTCCACACTGTGGGATGGTTACGGGGCCATCTTCACCAGCCCATCCCTGCATGCTGGAGCTCTCTCCATAGCCATGGGATGCTGGGGCAGACTGGCCAGACTGGAAATGCTTGTGGAGGAACTGCTGTAAGTGCCCCAGCCCTGGGGCCAGTTGCGTGTGGCCCAGCCTGCTATGGTTTCCCTACCACTTCAAAGGGGTTGGAGGAGGGTTGGCACCTCGCCAGCTCCACTGCGGGCTCCAGGAGAGCCTGAAATAGTGTAGGGGAGTCCCAGACCTGGTGTCAGGACTACCCTTTTTGTCTGCAAAGCTCATCTGCAAGGGGTTTAGAGCCCTTGGGGAGGGTCAGTTTGCTTGGGTGGGAGCACAGTTGGGTTAGTTCACATCTGACCTACTTCTGCCTGCGGGCAGTCGGTGACAGAGGCACTGGTGCCCGGCGGGACAAGAGGAGGATACCCCCAAGCTGGAGCCTGTGGCATCAGAGATGCCTCTGGACTCAGGCTATAGACACCAGGGACCCACCACCACGCCTTGGGCCCTTGCCTAAGAAGAGCCTGGTGGATTTTGCTGAGTCACACAGAGCCACGGGGCCAGGAGGGCAACGGGTTTTGCTGACTCACGGTCAGCGGCACTCGCCTTGACCACGCGCCCGCGGGGCAGGAGGGAAGCGGGGGCTGGACAAAGTAACGGGACCCAGCGAGTTCAGCCTGCGCCTCCGGCCACCACAAACCCCATCCCAACCATGGGGAAGCAGCAAGTTTCCTGATACTCCCCTGCCACAAAGCCAGAGGTCCCCTACTCCAGCAGTGAGTGTGTGATTCACCCCGTGGGCTGCTGCTCTCCTGTCCCCAAGGCTGGGCACATGAGGAAAACAACACTTCCAGCCCTTGGGACTTGGACGGAAAACATCTGTAAATCCGATTTTCTTTGTATTTTTTTTTTCTAGCTGGTCTCGTGGCTATGTAAGAGCTTGGTCAGGGCAAGCTGGGCAGAGATTAGCCCTGTCCACTGCCTCCCAAGTGGGTAGGGTGGCACCTCTGAGCCCTGCTGTGACACCCACCTGGGTGGTGGCAAAGAGTCCTGTTGCTCCCCAGTGCTTGGCCCTGCTCTTGATGGGGATGACCTCAGGATCTGCTGCTGGCCAGTACCCTGCGGGCTCTGCCCAGCACCAGCATCATCCTCGATGGCTGTAGGTGACCTACTACCCCAAGGTGGCATGATAAGATGTTTCCAAACATACATTCTCTCGTTACATGAGGCAGCTAAAGAAAAGAGTCTGCAAAGTTAAAGGACT
>JANHGL010000513.1:0-92531 GCA_024611195.1 Ceyx melanurus
GCAGATTTTTAAGGACACTCTTCAGTGACTGCAAGAGATCTTGATCCCCAGGTGTAAGAAATCAAGCAAGAAAGGGATTAGACCAGTGTGGCTGAGCCAAGACCTACTGGTCAATCTAAAAGGCAAGGAGGAGCTTCACTAGCAGTGGAAGCAGGGACAGATATCCTGGGAAGAGTATAGGGATGATGCCCAATTGTGTAGGGATGAGGTCAGGACGGCCAAGGCATTGTTGGAGCAGAACTTGGCACGGTATGTAAAGAGTAACAAGAAGGGATTCTACAGGTATGTCAATCAAAAAAAGGAAGGTCAAAGAAAACATACCCCCCCTGAAGAGTAGAAATGGTGGGCTGGCAATAATGGATGAGGAGAAGGCTGAGGTTCTCAACAATTTTTTTTCCTCTTTCTTTCCTCAGTCTTCACTGACAACCTCTCTCTCAGCACTTCCCAAGTTCAACTGCAAGGTGTGGACCAGGATGGTGAAGTCCCCCCCACTGTATGTGAATATCAGGTTCGTGACCACCTGAGGAACCTGAACATACAGAAGTCCATGGGACCTGATGAGATTCATCCCAGAGTCCTGAAAGAATTGGCTGATGGAGTTGCCAAGCCACTTGCCATGATATTTGAAAAGTCTTGGCAGTCAGGTTGATGAAGGACACACAACATGACTTCTTCAAGGGCAGGTCCTGCCTGACCAATCTAGTGGCTTTCTATGATAAGGTGACTACATCCATGGACAAAGGACGACCTGTAGATGTGATCTATCTGGACTTCTGCAAGGCTTTTGACACGGTCCCCACAGCATCCTACTCACCAAGTTAGAGAGATATGGATTTGATGGGTGGACTGTTCAGTGGATAAGGGATTGTCTGGATGGCCACACCCAGAGGGTGGTGGTCAATGGCTTGATGTCCAGATGGAGAAAAGTGACAAATGGAGTCCCTCAGGGGTCTGTGCTGGGACCTGTACTGTTTAATATCTTCATTAATGTTACTGACAGTGGGATTGAGAGCACCATCAGCAAGTTCACAGATGACACCAAGTGGTGCTATGTGGAGGGACTGGATGTCATCCAGAGGGACCTGGATAGGCTGGAGAGGTGGGCACAGGGGAACCTCATGAGGTTCAACAAGACTAAATGCAGAATCCTGCACCTGAGTGGGAATAACCCTCACTATAAATACAGGCTGGGGGATGAGATGCTGGAAAGCAGCTCTGCAGAAAAGGCCCTGGGGGTGTTGGTGGCTGAGAAGCTGGACATGAGCCAGCAGTGGGCACTGGCAGCCAAGAAGGCCAATTGCATCCTGGGCTGCATCAAGAGAAGTGTGGCCAGCAGATGGAGAGAGGGGATTCTGCCCCTCTACTCTGCTCTGGTGAGACCTCACATGAAGTACTGTGTCCAACTCTGGAGCCCTTGACACAGGAAAGACATGGAGCTGATGGAGTGGGTCCAGAGGAGGGTCACGAAGATGATCAGGAGGCTGTAACACCTCTCCTATGAGAACAGGCTGAAGGAGCTGGGGTTGTTCAGCCTGGAGAAGAGAAAGCTCTGTGAAGACCTTACAGTCACCTCCCAGTGCCTGAAGGGGCTACAGAAGGTTGGAGAGGGGTTGTTTGCAAGGGCCTCTAATGAAAGGATGAGGGGTAATGGGTTTAAATTAGAGAAGAGGAGATTTAGACTGGATATCAAGAAGAAGTTCTTTACCTTGAGGGTGGTGGATCAGTGGCACAGGCTCCCCAGGGAGGTGGTTGAGGCCCCATCCCTGAAGCTAGTCCAGGTGAGGTTGGCCAAGGCTCTGAGCAGCCTGGGCTAGTTGAGGGTGGACTGCAGGGGGGCTGGAATAGATGACCTTTGGAAGTGCCTTCCAGCCCTAGCCATTCTATGATACTGTGATATATGATACATATTACCATCAATCTGCTTAATATATTTGCTGTTGCGTAAGATCACAGAACCCAAGAAATACATGTGTTCACCGACAAAAAAAAATCCAAACCAACCAACAAAAAAATCTTGACTTACAACATCTTTCTACAGTAAGAAAATTTTACTATTCAGTATGGATTTTTAATTTTATTACCATCAGATCAGTGAAAAATAGACTGAAAAATCACTGGCATGGGTATAAAATTCTTTTGCTATGTTTACTCTCTGCAGCACAGTTACTGCCTAGGATTAACTGATGATTAATTAATGAATCAATATTTCATCCAGACTGTTCTTACATCCTTACAAGGATTGGAATAATGAAGTTCTGATACAGCAATTGAAATAGCTAATCATTGTGCATTTCCTAGCACTGGGAGAAATATTGCTTGCATAGTCATACCAATACTTTGAGTGGTAGAGGGTAAGGAGTATTAATAACTAAAATATCATGTTAAACCATTTGCCTGACAGTCCTGCAAGAGAGGGAGGATCAGTTGAAAAAAGTAACCCAGCTGATAGGAATGGCAGGAACTCTGGAAACACTCTTCTATTTGATGCTTTGCTTTCTTAAAGTAAATCGACATCAACTGATGTGATCTAAATCCAGCTTGTACATGGTCTTCATGGATGATCAATCCAACATAGTGTGAGCTTCTGTGTTACAGTCTATTTGACAAAAGAATCACTTCTGGGATTGCTGTCTGATGTACACAATCATTCTCAATACTGCAACCTCTTAGGATAAAGCTTTTATTCCGTCAGACGCTGCAGTCTCAGCCTTAAAAAGAGGCATCTATGCATACATATTTACATCAGCTTAACTATAAAACAAGTTCTATCACCAGAATATGCAAGTATTCAAATTAAATGCAATAATAAAACAAAATATTAAATTAATTACATTAGTTTTCATGGTTGTGTATATTAAATTATTTAGCATTTAATCTTCTTTGTAAAAGTCAGTGAGAGGCAAACTGTCACTTTCTCCTGTGAAGTAAATAACTGAAAATATAAGGTTTTCAGTTGAACTTATGATTTAAAAAAAAAAAAAAGCAAGCTTTTAAAACATGGGAAAAAAAAAAAAAACAGTGATCAAACAATTTCTGTATGAAATTGTCCAGTTCAAGGAAGATGCAGATGTAGTGTAGATTATAAGCACTAATTTAATTGTAGCTGAACCCTCCTTGTCCTCCCAGATCCTTTAAGTAATGAGGCAGTAACATTTTCACTGGCTATTGTATTACTATTTTAACTGGCATATGTAGAGGACAAAAGGCAGCAGACACTATCATTTTATCTGTGTAACAACAGGGAACTCCAGTTGATTGAGACATTTAATACCTTTGTAATTATTGTATCATATTTTACATCCAGAAAAATTCTCTAGTAACAGAGCATTAGCAAGTATAATACCCAATATGTAGAAAACAGAAGAACTAAGGTTGACTTGTATATCTTATTCATATTATTTTCCACATCTGCCCCAATTTGATAATTACTCCATGCACTTGAGGTGAGGGAGAATTTGAAATACAGTGAATATTAAAAAAAAAAAACAATCCAAACAAATACTTCCTTTTAATAAGCTGCAGTGCTTGACTTAAGTCTGTGGAACTACTTAGAATGTAAGATGTGGGGCTACACATAAGCAATGAAAAGAAAGGGGAGCTAAATTCAGATCAAACAAATAAAAGTGCACTCTCTAGACTGCAAACAGTGGGGCAGACTGCAAGTGCTCAGAAGATGAGAGCATACCTGATTGCACTTATCTAGTTGTAGTGAGAGATGCATTCCTCATGGTCTTCCTAAAGGTCACATTACCAATCAAACCAAAATCATGGAGCCAATGAAAGTGGACTTTTTCAAGTCATACAGGTCTGTTTTAAACTGCAGATAAACTAAATAGTTACAATGGTCACTTTTGGTACTGAAATCCATGAATCTTTTGTCATGCCACTCTTAAAAAGAAAAGTGCAGGTAATATATGTTTTATTTCCTAGTTTGCCTAAAATTATGATTTCTGAACATCATCTAATGTTCTAACACAAGTTTTAAACCTCATAACTAAAAATGGTTTATGTGTAGTATTTTGTGTTCTTTACTTCTCAGTGAGGATACTTTTAAGAATCATTCTCTACATTCCCTACGTATCTTCCTTCTCTTTCATTTTCTCTTTGTCCCTTTTCTCTCCTCCTTTATCTTACCTACATTTGAAGACATGAAAGAGGAAGAGCTAAGCCAAGGAAGTGAGTTTTTCACTTCTCTGAAGCCAAGGAGATTTGTGGTCATCCTAATCTCCGTTGGTAATGAGTTCCCAAGCCCCGGTGCTGCTGCTGAACAAGCTGCCTCCTGCTCTTACAGGCTTTGCTCTCATGATTGACAGTTTCATCACTCCTAAGGAATACAGCTGTCAGGGCATAACTTTGTTACCAAAAATGTCAACCCCAAAAACAACCAGACAAATAAAAATGTAGTATCCAGGATTTCTAGAGATGATACCTTGGAGACCTCTATGTTAACACGTTTCAAGCAGAACAGAAACCAGAGTGTGCTCTTTTAGTACATTTGTTCTGAAATATATGTGATTGAAATAAATGGGAAGCTTTTTGTGTGACTTGTTTTGTTTTTTTTTTGTTTGGTTTGTTGTGGTTTTTTTTAATCAATGAAATATGCCTTTATGAGCTGGAAGAGATACAGACTTATATGGGCCAAATCCTTGACTAAGAAGATGCTATTTTTATATCCTCATTTCCTGAGTGCAGCTGTACCTCCAAGCCAAAAGCAGGAAGCCTATAAAATAAGTCTAGAATTTGTTCTGAAATCCATGTTTACGAGTCTAATTAAGAGCCATTTGGGGGGTTTGTTTTAAATTTTGAGTTGGTGGAAGTGTTATACTATTGTGGCTCAGAATATTCCTTCAGGCACCCACATTTGGGCCTAAGACCAAACACTGAGCATCCTTCATTAAAACCTTTGTTTAGCTTGATTTTCTTTAGATGATTTCTGGGGAGTTATAACTGCATCACAGAAGTTGCTTCAATTTATCATTGAAACACTAGGTAAGATCTAGTATTTTTAGATGCTTTTTTATTATCACATTACAGCCAAAAAAAAAACAGAGAACCCACCTCCCCCCAACTTTTATTGTTGCAAATAGTTAAAAGAAAATCCTTGATGTGCTTCATTTTTCCTAACTTCCATTATTTCAAACAAATCATCATTCAAGGCCATTTGTCTTTGATGAAACATTTCTGTTGTGCTTTGTAACAGAAATTTTTAATGCTCAATTCCCAGCGCCGCATCCCTCACCATTTCAAACTATTATTTCAAGCCTTTGCGTGGCAGTCACGGGCCCCAGCTGCTCGGCTGCAGAAAACATTTTCTCCAGCAGCAGCAGCAGTAGCAGCTGCTGGCTGCTTGGCAAGCTTGGCAGCCAGCTGCAGGGCCAGGGCTGCCAACACCTCTGGGCTGCGATGTGGCAGCAATGCCAATGCGGGCTGCTGCCATGCTGACAGGCTCGTATACCCCTCCAACTCTTCGGCAGAAGGCTTTGCACACTTGTCTCCATCTCAGTTCAAGAGGCTTCAAAGAGCCAGTAAAGGTTTTTGTAATATGTGCAATAAATATGGTGTCACTGCGAGATTGTCATAATTGACTTCCAGAGTACCAGACTTAAAGATTCACCCTCCTTGAATGTTAAACTTTGTGTGCTCAGTAGGCTGGCAAACAGACTGCCAAGCCAAAAAAAACCTTGGTCTTGTCCACTCTCAGACATGGCCATATTTGTGACTACATTTTCAATGATGCCCAGAGGAGCCCCAGTGCCTTCGATTCACTGCCACCTGGAGGAGTTCAAGTTAATCTGGAAGAGCTTCTCCAGTTGTATTTTAACTCTTCAGAATGCCTTTCACATTTCATTTGGCAACCCTGACAGAGAAATTAGACTGGAAGCTAGTTTAAAAGCAAATAAAGGGGGGTGTGTGCATGTATGTGTTTAAATAATGATTTTTTTAAGCAAAAGAAAATTGACATAAATGAAATATGACTTCTCAGTAAGCCACCATGTCCACATTGCTTTATTACTTTTAATCATGTAGTACAACCAGGGCTGGAATTATTCCTTTATTATTTTCAGATATAGTCCACCTAGAATGCAGTGGAAAGGCTGAAGGACCAGTTACTAGCTGTAAAATAGGGAATCCCTATCAGATGCATTCTCAGATTAATCTTGATACAACACAGCTGAGCTGTCTTATATTTAACTCAATATTATAAATAATAAACTCCTCTTTACTCAGTGGGTTTGTTACTGCACTCTCAAATTCTGGTTAATTTGAACTGCATAGATGCTTGTAGCTTCCATGTGGTGAAGTTTTTATAAGCCAGAGCTTTTAATATTAAAGAAGACTCTCTACTTGTGCTGAGTTCTATTGGAGTAGAAAGGAAGATTTTGAGGAAGATAAATCTAACTTAAAATAGATCTAGGCATCAGTGAGAGTTGATAAGCTTCAAAGTTTTTAATATACTATGAATCTAGTCAAGTTTTAGAATTATTACTGTCTTTTCATAATGATTTAGATACTTTTAAAGTTGTTGATAAACAACTCTCTCTTGAGCAGATCTCTGCTCCATGAACAGAGCAATGTCAAAGGCATTCCATCACTTGTTTCACATAAGGCCTACCTGAGTTCACAGTAAAGTCAGCAGTATATGAAAGCTTCTTGACCCTAATGTACACAAACTCTGACACAAGTCATCCATATAATTACATTATCTGGCTTTTGAATTATTTCAACTATTCCGTTAGTTTGTAGAAACCAGTCAGTTTGAAGACAACACCTCGACATCATTCAGTGTTGATGTGGTCAACACCATTAGTTCACTTAAGACCAATTAGTGTGCATATGTATAGAAAATTTGAAGGTTTTTTTTCCCAATATGGATTCAAAAATCAGAATGTTTTCTGAAGAATTTGTATTCCTAAGCTTCTATCTAGCCTGGCATCAAAGCAGAGTCTTTTCCAGGGGAGCTTTTATCAAATAAAAATAATTTGCAAGTGTCTTGAATATTGCCTCTGTATTTGAAATGCTTTATATGCTTTCAATAGAATAAAATATTTACTTATTAAACTTCTAAAATGTATCTGTGTATATCTAAATCTGAAGCAGAAGTAGATACTGGGGAAGCATATGGAAACTCATTTGCCAAACATCTTTGTGTCTCCTAGAAACTCAGTATTTCAACTTTATAAAATCCCTACAAATACAAGAGCATGCACACATTCTTGCACATGGTTATATATATGTGTATAATAATACAGATACTCTTGTTTTGTGCTAGTTATTGGAAAAAGGTCTTACTTACATAGGGCTTACTTAGGTACTTTCTTTTGACCATTTATCTCTGAATTACACTAACAAAGTTTGTATTATTTACCTTTTACATTACTCATTTTCTTAACATGAGCTGAAATAACATATCTATTTGAAGAATATCTATTTATAATGGCTGTGTTAGTGCTTGACCTGGGTGTCTTGGGTGTAAAGCATGTAAAACAACTTTCAGATTTCAAAGCTATATTTCTGTCAACCATAAATAGAAATACAGCCAGTGATCTCATTTAATTTCTATGTGATACTCTTTTCACAGTGAAAAACCATTACAAAATGTATCATATTATTTATGACTGACAATTTCTGGTTAGAAAAGGCTAAAATCAGAAAAAGGTATGAAGGTCGAGACCGAAATACATTTATTTTCAAGAATAAAATAGAAAGTTTGAACTTCATTTACTAAGGGGTATGGGTCACTGACTTCTCCCATTCTGGATATCCAGTATGCATCAAAAAGATTGACCTTCAAGGAATAGAAACAGAATCTGCTTTATATCCAATAATAATGCTCCTTCATTTTCAATTATGTTGAATTAATTCAAACAATGAGAACACACAGAATAAATAAACATGCTTCTCTAATCTATTTCATTTTGCTTTCAGAGTTATTCATACCAGCATCACCTAGGATACCCTGGAAAAATACATCTGCTCATAGCCCTAACACAGCCCAGGTGGGAAAACTTGCAGAAGTTTGGAGGCAGAGATTATATTTTCTTTCATGCTAATAACAGATGGGATTTTGTTGTGGGTTTTGGGCTTTGGTTTTGTTGTTTTCTTTTTTTTTTTTTATGGCCATTTGGGTTTTTTACTTATAATTCACCCAAAGCATCAGATTTACAGGGAGCAGGTGACAGCATGTACTTAAAGTACTGCTATACCAGTACAGTCACATGCAACTGAGAACTTAGAATCATAGAATCATAGAAGCAGTTTGATTGGAAGAGACCTTTAAGATCATCGAGTCCAACCGTTAACCCAGCACTGCCAGGGCACCACTAAACCATGGCCCTCAGCACCACATCTCCACGGCTTTGAAATAATCCCTGTGCTGGGATCACAAGCAGGGACCAGCTTGGGCAGGGTTGCTGCTGCAATGGCAGTGTGGTTGCTGTGCTGCCCTGCCCTGGAAGGCCATGTGGAGGTCCCCGTCCAACCCTCTCCTTCCCCTCTCCCCACAGGCTCCCTCAGCCCACAGTGTGACAGCGACAGCAGGTGCAGCTGCAAACCCAAAGTGATGGGCAAGAAATGTGACCAGTGCCAGCCAGGCTTTGAGTCCCTCCGTGAGGCTGGGTGCCAGAGGAGCAGGTGGTAAGTGCTGGTTATTATTGGGGGCTTGAGGACAGCTGGAGGGTCACCCTCTAGAACCCTCCCAGCTGCTGTAAAGACACCAAACAGGCCTCAGTTGCTGAGGTAAAATAAAACCTGTCCAAACATGGCTCTGAAGGGTGTTGGTGCCACTCACAAGGACTCCCTGTGTGCAAAAATCAACCTCTTCCTTCGCATGAAGCCCAGTTTGAACACCTTTTGAAGTGGTTCTAGGTTGGCTTCCTCAGCGCTGTGTCCTCTTCTTCCTTTCTTTATAGAATCAGAGATTTATTTGGGTTGGAAAAGACCTTTAAGATCAAGTCCACCTGTTCACCAAGCACTGTCAGGCCACCACTAAACCATGGCACTCAGCAACACATCTACACAGCTTTGAAACCCCTCCAGGGATGGGGACTCTACCACTGCCCCGGGTGGCCTGGGACAGGCCTTCACAGCCCTTTCAGGGAAGGAATATTTCCTCAAAACTTCTAGAAAAACTCCCCTGGAACAACTTGAGGTCATGTCCTCTTGTCCTGTAGCTTAGGTTTGGTCCTAAGCTCCATTTTTTAAAACAGCTTTAACAGAATGACGTTATAATAGTCCATTAGAAAAGCAGAAATTATAAATTACAAAACCCACGGCTTTAACATGTATTCAAATCAGTCAAATGAATACATTAGTTTTGCAGCAATTCATCCAAAACAGCATAGACAGCACTGAAAAGACCTAAATATGTGGCATATGCCAATTTTTGTAATATTTTTTTCTTCCAAATACTCATTTTGATAATATGCCCTATGTTAACAATATGCCTGTAGGCATATTTTGTGTCTTATAACCCCTATTTTGATATGATCAATATATTTCTTCTGGTGCTTAATAACAATATCTTATTGCTGATTGAGCTATAGGGTAAACTGTATTTTAAAATAAGTTTAGTGTAATTGTAAAATTTCTGGCTTCTATTGCTTTCAGTAGCAGGCTGTGATTACATATACATTTTAAAATAATATATCCTAGAGTTCATTGAGCACTGATAGTCCTTTAAAGAACATTCTCCTCTATTCCAAATAATGTGAAATCCTGAGTAGGACAAACTTACAGCCTCGGCATTCAACATTTCTAGGTTATAAATATATTATACAGTATATTAGCTCAAATAACTGCTTCACTTCCTCTGAAGTAACTAAATCAAGCCTTTCATTCACTCTGTTTAGTGGTGAAGACTTGTTAAAATCCAATGGAAGTAAATCCCAAGAAAGACAGGTTTTTTAATCTTGGCAGTGAGATTTTTGGTGTATGTGATGTTGTTTTGTTTGATATTTTTTTTCTGTGTCTTCTTTAAATATTTTGTCAGTACCCTCCTAGGCATATGCAATTGGAAAAAAAAAAAAAAGAAAAGTAAAAATATATAAATATAAATATAGAAAATATATTAGCTACAATATTACACAATGCAATGCAAAGCTAAATTACAAACTTTATAAACATCACCAAAACATCTCCCATTCTTTTCATTTCTCAGTTAAAAGCTTGGTCTTTTTTTTTTTTTCTGTGCAACAAATGAAGCCCTGAAAAAAAAAAAAAAATAAAATATATACATGCAACTTGACTGAGATAAGGAAACCAAGCTACTATGATGGAACTCACTAAAAGCATAAAATTACTTTTATGTATAAAATGCTACATATAGGGATGTTCTTACCCCTGCAAGAAACCAATGTTTCAGACTTTCACAGAGGTTAGAGGTTTTATCATCACAATCTAAAGAAACAGTTCCAACCATAACTGTAACAAACTGCGGTTGATAGAGAAACACAGAGATAGGGAAAAAAAAGATGGAAAACTTTTAAGAGGAATTGCTTGTCACAAAGATCTCTAAGGAGAGAAGGTAGAACTGTAAAAAAAATAAGATTCATACCCCATAAAGTGCTCTTAGTCTTTGGAAAGACTTTATTTATCTTGAAATACGACAATGCTGACATGCCAAAAAAATTATGTTAGAAGGAATTTACTGAAGATAGAGAAATGTTTTGTTTCTAAAAATGGATTCCAATAAAGCATTTTCAAAATGTCACTGTGTTTACATTTTAGAATACCATTTTGTCATGTATTTTTATATAGATTATCATAATATTTAGCTGAAAAGTAAAGTATATTTTTAATTTTAAAAAACAATTTAAAGGAAAGCAAATATTTTTGTCAGAAAAAAAAATAGTATGAGGATAAAAAATTTCAAATAACTGTAGAGAATTAAGTGTACTTTGGAAAAATCCAAGGCCATAGTTGTATTCTTTAGAAATTTAAATACTTCACCTTCATTTTGGAGAGCCAAGTAAACGTTACATTGTGTTGACACAGAATCTGAAAATCAAATATTGTGAATTGGATGTACTGGAATTCTATGCATATTAATAACCATGGTCTTCATGTCCTGCTCTTCTGCAATGAAGTTATACCAAGTTTTTTGAAACAAACTTTTCCTGTACTTTGTAAGCTAAAACTGATAGCCAGAACCTGGTGCACTCCTGACTGAATCTGTATTGTATTGCCCATGGATGTCAACCAGTCTGAGCTTCCAACCACTAGTATTACACTGGGAGTTATTATATGGATAGAGCAAAAGAAGACAGGCTTCCCAGGAGAAAAATATTATTTATATTTTTCACTCTTCTTCTTTCTCTTCTGTTAAAATTGCTGAATTATTACTGATTGAAATAGGAATGTAGGAATACATTATTACTGATGTGAAAACACTCTTGGATAATATAATTTCCTTAGTTATTTAATGAGTTGTTTACTTAAAATGATACTTGGCCATTGGAATTAGGTGGGTGTTGATATCTTAGAATCCAGATATGGATTGTGTGCTGTTATTTATTAACATCATAATATAGCATAAGTAATAAGAATTTACCAAATGCACGAAAAGCATCCCCATTAGTGTCAGATTTTACAAAGTCATAGTATACAACCGAATGTCTTGGTGTTATGAATTAAGTACTGGGTGGAGTACCTCCAGCTGGAGCTGCTCTGCTCCTCTGCCTTGTGCCTTCTCAAAGTGCAGGATGTGCTCCCTCCTCGGTAACCTTGGAGTTCAGATTTCACTCTGTCGTAGAAAATCAACCTAATGTTTATACCGAGACATAAAACGCTTGCCACCCCATAAGGGGGATTGATTCTCTCTGTCCTCTGTGTCTTCTTCAACTATGAAATTACTGGCTTTGCTAGATCCTGCTTTTCTGCCTCAACATTTTTTCTTTCTGCTTTTACATGTGGGCCCTGACAGACCTCTTGCTTACTTGAAAAAAAGAAATTAATTTAAGATTTATTTTTAAATTGTTCAAACTTTTCAAAGTTTTGTGGGGTGATAAAACTAACTACATTGGGTCTACTTGTCAGTTCAAGATCAGTTAAATGAACACTAAATGTAAGAGTTTGTGAGACAGAACTCAAGTATAATATACCAGTAGACAAAACATTTGAAAAAAAAAAACCAAGAATCCTTAAATTTTGTGCTGTTTAACCCACCTTAAAAGCAATAACATGCAAACCTGACATCTAATATTGGAATCTTAACATTTGAACTCTAACTTGAAATTTGAAGAAATTCTTACTCAAGTAAGAGGATTTAATAGTCTCTTTTGGAAGAGAAAATGTGCCAAGCTATACCGAAAAGGGGAAAGGAAGCTATATATATAAAAAAAAAAAAAAGATTAAAATTTCTGAAAGTGATTCATATGCTCCTATTTCCAAGATTAAATGTGTTCTGTGAACCACAGAGACGTAGAGAGTAGGACCAGGCATCTAAGATCAATTTCTTACCAAGTATGGTTTTAGTATTTACTTTGTTATTTTAGATTTCTGTAGCAAAGAAGGCAGTGCCTACATGAGGCACATTCTAATACAGGCTATTCCTTCTAGGAAGTTATGTTTGTCTTTAACAATGTGTAAATTAGATTATTTTTAGATCAATAAGATCGGTACAGGCTAGATTGAAATACCTTTATTGCATTTCTGAACAAATATTTTCTGTATTTTCATTGCAAAAATCTATATGATGTAGAAGAAATCTTTTTCTTTTTACAAACAAAAGGATAATATATCAGATTCTTGCTTATGTCAGTTATCAGTAATCCCAATTAAATAACATATTCCCTTGAGTAAGAATTTGTCCTGTTAACATAAGACTAAATCCATCGTAATATAAATATATTTTATGAGATTGGTTTTTTTTTCCCCCACCTAAATCTAGTTATATACACTGCTTTTTGGTGTTTAAAAATACCTTCTATCGATGTATGTTATAATTGATTTTATACACATAGCTATATGTGTTAATTAAAATACTTCTTGCAGCCTCCTTCTGGCTATCTCCACTATCTCAATCACTGGGCATAACCTGTAAGGAATATAAACTAGCTCAAAGTAAAGTAATGAAAAGTAAAATGCAGAGATGAAGAGAACAGTATTCTGACTCAAAGATTACCTGGAGGTTTTTTTCACTATTGAAGTAATTTTTTCAATTATTTGACATGTTAATAATGTTTAAGTGAACTGCTGAAATATGAGAACTGAGAATATTTAATATATTCTATTTATATCTGTATTAATATTTTTTTTAATTATAACATTTCTTACTAAGTATTGCTTGGCTGACTACTTATTGTTATTGTTCTTGGAAGAAAATAAAATTTTCTTGCTTATGCAGCTGAAGAAAATCAAGTTTTGATTTTTTAATCTAAGATATTTAAAAATTCTACATCTAACATTTCAAATACAATACTCTTAAGGTGTGTTTTAACAGTTTATGAAAAAGGATTATAAGACAGATAACCACCATAGATGATTCAGTGACCCTGAAGACCCTCTTTGTCTTGTGCAACTTGATAAACATTACAGTCAGAGTACAAAAAATCCACTTCCATATACTTCAAATCTTGCCATCTGATGAAGTAAGTACTCTTCATAGTGCCTATTAGCACTTCTTATCAATTTTTCAGTATGCAAACATTGAACTCCTTCCTGCTGTTCTTGCTCTCAGAAATAGTTTCTGTGGAATCAAGCACACAAAAGGATGCCAGCCTAGCAATATTCCCTCAAGTACCTAGTTTCATTTTTTGAATCCTATTGATTTCTGTAAATGATTTGAATATATAAAATTATTCTCAAGCTCAAGTACTTGTAGGAACTATGATCTAGGGAAAGCAGCATAGCTTAAGAACATTTCCTACATTGTCCCTGCAGTTAAATTCCGTACATAATTTATTACATTTTACTAGTACAGCACATCTAGTCTGATCTACTAGTTTCTTTAATATCTAGCACATACAGATATATAGCTTAAATACATAGTACATTACAGTACTATAGTATAACTTGAGTGGGAAGGTCCTTGTAAATGCTTCTAGCCTGCTAAGGAAGCAGGACTATCTGTCATATCAGTCTAGGTTGTTTAGGGTTTTACCCAGCCTGGTCTTGAAAACCTCCAAGAACTAACACTGCCAAGTCCACCACTAAACCATGTCCCTAAGTGCCACACCTACACATCTTCTAAATAATTTTGTGTGTGACATCCTTATTTCCATTCTACATATTTGTGGGTTTTGCTGTTTTCTGATTGGAAGCTGCAATCTATTTTGGCTTGGATACTTGAGGCTGCAGAATCTGCTGGTTTAGTGCAGAAAACTCTCTAGTCTGAAAGGAAAAATAAAATAGCCTGCCCTGCCCATAATTTGCAAAAAGGTTTTTTTTAGGTGTTCACATACTTCCTGTCTCCAGGACGTTAACAACTAAAAAAAGTGAACAGCCAGTGGTCCCATGCTTTTGCTTACTCTCTGACCTTGCTTTATTTAGCAGTATTCAATTTATCTTTAAACAAGAGCATGCTATGAAATAATTCTCTTTATTAACAGTATGATGTGGAATCACGTTAGGAAAGATTCTCATTGACTTCCTAATTTCTGGACTCCTTGCAAATGTAAGTTTAGATACACAGAGACTGGTGTGTTCCTTACATTGACATAATCTGCTTGAGTCAGTGACCTTGGACTAGGTGATGTTGCAGATTTGTGGTGATGCTCACTGTCAGCCCTTTGAATTCTCCTGGCTTGGACACACATCTGCCTCATTCAGCAGGCAGATTATCTGCTTTCTTTGGTTTTAACAGATACTTTCTAGATTTGGGATAGGCTCTGTACATAATGCTGCACCAATGTAGAAATATTATTTCTCACATTGTCTCTCATAGTGCATGTAAATATTACAAGTTTCTAGTACAGATCTGGAGAGATGGCTGACAGGGAGTCAACTTCAAGTGCTCAAAGTGTGCACAAAGGTCATACTGTGCTCTGCTTGTTCAGATGTGGAATTTAGGTCCTCTATGCCTTGTCAAATGTCTCTCCGAAATTCTGATCTACCAGTGTTTGTCCTCTAGAGTTCATCTAATTAATCTTGTCACCTACTGTGATTTCACAGTCTAAAACCACATATTGTTGCTGCTGTTTTTAAGCTGATGCGGAAATTGGTGTGTCTATCACCTAACAATTCTGTACTTGTCTGAAGATAAAGGCAAATGTGGTTAATAATACATATACTCACTTGTTTTTGTAGATGAGGTTACACTAAACATGCCTAAGACATGCCTGGACTGTCAACTCTACAGGTCATTCTCATCTAACAGAAGTTACACAAACTGCCCTTTTCTGTTTATATCATGACCTACTGCTTATAAAAACAAAAACACTCTAGTTTTTGCTTCTTGAGCCTTTCTAGTTTCTATTAAAACATACATTTTGGAGGTGTAAATCTAAAACCTTTTCCACCCAAAATGGTTGCTTATCTTGTTCTGTTCACAATGAAGTAATGAACTGCATGAACTTATTTTACTGAGATTTTAAAATCACATAAGTCAGTCAATGTACATGAAGTGGATAATAAAAAATAAATAAATGTATAAAAACACAAATGATGATGGCAAGGAGAATGCCTTTTCTTTAGAGCTGTAGAAGGGAGAAAAATCTCAGTCTGAAAGCTTTGGAAGGCTACATGCAAGTGAATGGTTATTAAATGCAACGTGCTTCTGTAGGAAAGGGATAAATGCAACTTTTCAATATTGGGGAATATGAATATGTTACAGGGGAAAGCACTCATTTTTCCTCATGTGCACACCACATGTCAATAACCTCTGTAAAATGTATACAAGCCTATTTGGCTATTAGTACTGAAAAGAATGGGAGAGGAAGAGGTACCTGCTAGTGGCAACCAGCAAAGCTCTCCCATGTGTTACACATCTAGATATATTATTTCGGAATCTTTATTAGATATATGCAACATGATTTGTAATATTGTTATAAAAGACTGTAGTTGAAATGACTCATAGTATTTAATACATCTACTAGGAAAGTCTGATTAATGCACATTGTTTCCTTTTGTGCTGTTTCAATTACACTCCATTTTGTTTCCTTTTTTTCTTGTCAAACTATACTTTCAAATTAGGGTTATATTAACATGCTCTTCATCTAACTTGTAGTGATTAAATATGTTTTAAAAGTAGATTCCTCCCTTCAAGCTTTATTTATTATTTTTTTTTGCCTGGTAGGATTTTTTTGTGATCAACAGCTACTTTGCTCAACCCCAACCTTAGTTATATCCCCTCCTTTCTCCCTAACAACTAAGATTTAGACAAAAGCTACACAATGCTTTTTGTGGACATGACTGAAATACCAATGTGTCAAAGATTGCTTGAAAAATGAGGCAGGTTGGTGGAAGCAGGAGGGAGGTGAATCAGGCTAGGTCCTGAAAGCCTAAACTTAAATTCATCAGGTGTATCTTGGGGAACAGAAGCCAAAATGAAAAAAGTGAGCTCTTCGTAACACCTCAGGTGTTTCTCCAGGTGGTTCAAATAGTGTGGCTCTTGTAGAGCCTTATAAAAGCGTGCTTGCTCTAGATATTCTGCTTCATGTCATTAAGGCAGAGAGGAAGACTGAATTTCCAAGGTGCTGAGTAAGTTTATTATTGTTTTTCTTATTATAAAGGAAATTAAGTTTGGGAGTGTCAGAAGGAGTGAGTTGCCTGTTTGCTCCAGTGCTTTTTGCTGAGCTTCTGAAGTTGAAGGATTTTACAAAGATAGCAAATGACTGCAGACTTGAACGAAACCTGAAAGTTTAGAGTGTTTCAAGATATGTGCTAGGTGTTTGGTCAGTAAATTCTTTGCATCATTTTACTGTTTCATTCACAGACCAGAGCAGAAATTGCAGTTTATGATTTTGAATGCTCATTTTTATCCATTTGTATAATTGTGGTATTGCTGGAATATTTCCATCTTTGGAATGTTAAAAGCTGGATAACTGCATTGCAGTTATTTTGTTACAGATAAGTATTTCTTCTTAGCCTTTTAAGAAACATATTCATAACATTACGTTGTATCACTGCTAATGTAGTTCCATTAAGTTTTTCATTTACTTCCTAAATCCTTTTAGAAGCTCTATTTGTTTTTGAACCAATAAAGACAATAGTTTTCTGGTGTCAAAATGTAAGAGTGCAGGTATTATTACTATCCATGAAAAATTAAAGCCTGAAAATATTTCAAGCAATCATAGAGAGGCCCATTCTCCTCTATTGAAATAATGAAAACCTAGAGTATCTCCATCCCTTTTACTGGAATCACGTTCTTGTCTTTGTTCACAGATTTTTACATGTTGGAAATTGCCATCACCAGTAAGAATTCATGTCACTTTACTAAAGTTTAATGTTATACTGATTTATATCAGCTGAAAAGTTTATACCTAGAGTATGGTGTCTCCAGTATTATTCAAACTAGGCTTACTTTACAGCATATTATTAAATGTCACTAACACCAAATCCTGAAATGTAAAGAAATATGATGTTTCTGTTATCTGCAATTTCTTACCCAAAAGACAGTCCCAACAATATGCAGTATTTTTAAAAATAGTATTAAAAAATATTACTTTCACTGCTGAGAATACACTTATTTTCATACAAAGCCTGTCAGTATTACTTCTCTAAATTACTATGAATTCCTGCTTGTTTCTTCACCAAATGATTCCCCAAATAAATTAATTCAGTATAATGTTACAGCTGTAATTAACAAAATGATGACTCAGCACTTTAACTTGTAGTGCAGCAGGGTGAGAGTACACAGTACACTTTTTTCATTGCTGTGTTTTCTTAACTTCTATTGTGCCATTCAGTTTAATAATACCTTATATTTGGTGGACAAAACTCTTAGACACTGCAAATACTCCTTATCTTGTGAAGATAGGAGCAGTGCAGGCTTGCAGCATTTCTGGAATCAGCTATAAAATCCCAGTCAGATAAGATTACTTGGAATACTCAAATATTCTTGGTTTCTTCTAAATTTAAAGAAAGTGTCCTGCATAATAGAAAGAAGAAAGTAAAACTGTTGCATAAATAATATTATTTCTGGAGTCAACTACTCTTAAAATAAACCTCAGATTTCCCCAGTGGTTGCTCCAATACCATCAGCCTGTTTTACCCCCTTCTCCTGTTAACTGCTTGCCACAGTTGCATGCTACTTTTATTTCAAGTGTGTATTGATGTTAACTATTACTGTGATTAACTCAGAACAGCAAGTTACTGTCCATAATAGGATTTAACCTTGTGCACAAGCAGTAACTAATGAGTGAAGGTCTTCAGAAACTCCTGTCCTTACAGCTAGAAGTCTGCCCTCTAAGCTGCTGACATTTTAGTGATAGATACCAAGCCCACTTATAATTCAAGTCAAGAACCTTCATCATTAGAAGCACTGGGAATAAACATTCATCATGTAGGCTTTATTGTCTGCAAGGGCTGCTTTTATGTGCTTAGTTTTAGAGCTCTCTTTAAAACAATTTGGCCTGCATTGCAAAGAGAGTGAGAAAAAGCATTACCTTTCCTATTAAATGGCAAGAGCTATATTTTGCAATCTGGCATCTAAACCATACCTTTCATAGGCTTCACTAATAAAGATATAAATGTTCTTTACAAAGCAATAGGTGCCTGAGACAGAGTTGAAGTCACCACATAGCAAAGAGCGATTAAGATTTGGGTTGTTGGGTTGGTTATGTCTGGAATACATGTAGCCCCCTCAATACCTTCAGAAAATGCAGAAGTCTTCAACCTTGTCACTGGAATACATTCAGGCAATAAAAAACAATTTCTTTATAAAGAGTTAAAAAATTATTTCACTCTATACCTTAAATGATTCTTTGTGATAAGGAAGAAATTGCACCTTTACCCCTAAGTAGCCTGATTGAATGGCCCAGATTTAAATAACTATTTCAAAAATCATTGACTGGAACCATGAGTGCCAGTCTCTTATTAGCTAGTGCTTGTTTATTCTAGGATGGCACTCCTTTTGATAAAATTCCTGAAAAAAAACATCCAATATGAAATACCATTTTCAATAGATGAAAACATATTTGGAATGGAAATAACAACACTAAGCCATTGATGCTGTCTGTGCTCCATTTGGCACTGCTGGTATTTTCCATCATATTGGATGGCTATTGGAGCTTATTTTTTTCTACAAAAACTTTCCAACCCAGACAGTTACATAACAGTATAAACAAAGAAGGGAAAACATAGCCTCAAGGCCTTTAAAATTTAAAATCCTATTTTAAGGGGAACAGCTTTAACCTGATGCTCCATTAAGGTTCTTATGGAACATCACATAGATAACTGAAATACACTGCATATCCTAAAACAGTGATTATCTGAGAGATTATTAAATCCAAAAGACCAATTTATTTGGTGAGGTCTTTGTTCTTTTCTCAATTAGCTCAGTGCATATCTCCAGCTTGGCACCAAAGAACAGTGTTTCAAAGTGTGTGCAAGGAAGGGCCTGGCTGACTTACTGGCTGAATCAGTAGTGCAGGTGGGACCCAGTTTCAGACACTACAGTGGCCTCATATAACACAGAAGCCACAACATAATTTTATGTGGATAAAAATTCCAACAAGGCACTCCTGTGAGCATTGTCTTTTGTTATTTTAAATACTTTTAAAAAAAGTGTTCTTCCATTAATATTAATTTCATTGATATTTTCTATAGCTGTAAATGAAACAGTTGAAGAGCTGGAGGCATTCTGAAATTATTGTCAGCTGTGAAGAAGATAGTAAAGCTTGTGAAACTGTTCCCTTTAGTCATTTCAAGACCTGCTTCTGAGAGAATGAAGAGTATCTTGTCCTATAAAAAGTGAGGAATAATTTCTGTGGAAAATGGTTTTGGAGGAGATAAGTATTTTGATGGCTAGAATAGGGTTCAATAATATTGTAATTGTGTTGAGGTAAAAGATATAAAAGTAGATGAGAAGAGCAGATAGAAATTGTTATCTAACTGTCTTGCAGATTTCATTTAAAACAAAAGTCAGATCTTCACCTGAATGAAATGTTCATTGTGCTGTAGCTAGGAGAAGAGTAGCCCATTTATAGTCTAGAGCTATAAGCTCTATAGCTCCTAAGCTAGAGATCCTGATTAGGACAAGCGATAAAAATCGCTTCACTCTATTTTATTCTCAAATGAGAATGCCTCAGAGGTGTTTTTACTCAAGGATTCAGTGTAGTGCCACATTGTACTGTTCTTGCCTCATGCACATGTTGGAGTAATGCAGCCCCATTCCCTGGCCAGAGGGAAGGAGCACGTGCCTCACTAGTCCTGGCTGTCACACTTCTTCATTCCTCCTCGTGTTGTCTGTATCTGACTGAAGAGTGACTCTCAACTACGTGAGTTTCTAAGTGATTTTATGGGCCAGCTAGGTCAAAACCCAACACTGTTAGAAAGCTGAAGCAGTGCATATGCAGGGCATCATGCCCTCACAGAAAGCATTTTCAAAAGATATAGACATATATAGACATTTATGTCTCTATTCTGGTGAGAGTTTTAGCATGGTGCTTGTTTATGGTTTTGGGTTTTTTTGGTTTATTTTCCTATGTTAGGGAGATTTTACTCTAACATTACCTTTATGAATATGTTTAAGGGTTCCATCATTTAAAGCAGAATTCTATATGAATGTAATCAATGTAAATATATTTTCATAATACATAGTTTAAGTTTTTTTGTGGAGGGAATTAGAGTGGCTTTTTTTGGTGGAGTATATATACATATATAGAGATTGAAAAGCAGACTAAAAATTACCTTATGTCAGTATGTACTTCTTTAGTTAATAGCAGAATGGGAATGATATAGCTAATTGCCACTTATCCTCTCTCTGCAACAAATGTAATCAATGTTAAAATATGACTTAATTGAAAAAGGGACTGAGTTGATCAAACAATATGAAAGACAAAATTTATGAATGGTTGTTCTAATGCTCTTTTGCTCTGATATTGTTTATCACATAGTTTGGTGAAAAATAGAATACATTGTTTGCACGGGATGAACTACATATTTGAAACGGAGGCAATTGTAGCATTGTTCTGAATGTAAGTTTCCAAATGAAGGTTTTAAATATTTTTTGGTCCAAAGATTCAAGAGTTCTCAGCAAGAACTGTTCACACAGTCATTCTCTGGTATCTGTAGGCTTAGGACCAAGGCCCAGATGGAAAGATTATTGATTTAAATAAATATTACCAAGCAACAGGTTTTGAATAAAAAAAAATAAATTATTTATGAACATCACTATATGTATGCACAGGTTACAGCACATGGAGTAAGAAGATCAGAAGATAGCAAACTATTGAGAGAGAGGAAATAATCTCCTAGAGCTTTCAGCAATTCTCTGCCTGTCCTTGCCAAAGGTTGGTTATGACAAAATTAATCAAATGACATAAAAAAGTCTACATCCTTTATAAGTAGAGAGACAATATTTGCATGACATCCATTCTCATAATGGTAACAAGGAGTATGCTAAGAGATTATGGTACAGGAATGCTAAAAAGATAACACAGGAGACAGAATATTTCAGAAACCCAGATGGATGGATCTCTCTTTTAGATAAAAGATTTCATACATATACATAAGCAAAATTATAGAATGAAACAACACAAACACACCGATCCTGGGTACCTCAGATAGAGTACCTGGGTAAAGAACCTGATATTTGAGGTAATAGAACTTCATTCTATTATTACCTCAGATATTCTATTAGAGTATCTGAGGTAATACAACCTCATTCCTGATTACCCCTTACCTATCTCCTCAAAAGTAGTTTGATGTTTTTTAAAGAGGAATAATAAATAGGATATTGTCTCTTTAGCTGTGGTGTTGGATCTGACTGGATTTAATGTATCATCTCTGCACCATTATATTTCTAGTGTGGTATGGCTGTATCATATTGTTTTACATACATGCAGAAACCTGTATTTACAGTATTTAAGATCTATATCCTCCACTTCTTTCTACATGTTTAATTTTTCACAGTTCTTTAACCAAATCTCTGATTTTCAAAGCTGGCTTTTAGTTTATTTTCCAGGGCCTATACACACAAAAAAAAATCAATTATCATTCAGTTGAGCTCATTATATCAGCTGCTAACAGACTGGTTTCATTGTGTATCTGTTACCACTGTTTATTTCATACAGCTTTCCTGTAGGAGACTTTCCTATTGTACATTTTGCTTCACAGTTATTCCTATTTTTTTTCTAGTATGAAAAATCCATGTAAAAACAATGCATGAGGGAGAAAAGAGAGATGGCTTACTGAAAGATTTATAGTTGTACACTTCTGAGATTTATATTCAACAGAACAGTGCCCTTACCATAAGGTACATCTACACTGCCCTTGAGTAAATCACCTGTTCTGTATTGGTGGACTTGGAGTGCTTACTATGTAGTTATTAATTTAATTAATGAAAGAGCCAAGCACTTTGTGACTTGGATCAAGCCTTGGGATATTTCTGAGGTTTCAGTGCAAACTAGACCTTCTGTGTGATCTGTGATTGGTATTCCTACATCTTGCCCTCAAGTGTAGCCTCTTCCCTCCATGAGCAAGCAATCTTCTTGTGGCAGATGTGAAGAGATTTTAGAGCACTAATTTTTCTATGCCCTTATGGATATTACACGGAATTACACATCAGCCTGTAATTTAAATTTAGCCCACTGATATTTTTCCCTTTTGTAATCTCTCTAAACATTTGGTCTGTACCTGGATGAGCTGTTAGAGCTAAAAATTTTTATTGCTGCTGAGCTAGTATTCATGTTTGCTTTCACATAAATATGTTGTCTGTTGAAGCTTCTCCTTGAGATTGTTGTTTGTTGTTTGTCATTGTTGTTTGTTTGGTTTAGTTGTTTGTTTTGTTGTGGGGTTTCTTGTGTTTTTCTCATCTACTTTAAAATATTTTTACTTTTTAAAAATTTGGTAGATGTTAATCTACTTCATTTGTTTTCCCCACACTTTCAAAACACCAGATTCCCTTTCAGACACCCTAACTGTATGTTGGTTTATATTGCTCTTTTTATGGTAGACCAAAAGCTAACTAAAAAATATGCTTGTAAATTTTGTTCCTATTTAATTATAAACAGAATTTGAGGACTGTTTCAACTGTTTTAGCAATATATCAGAAATATTTCAGGAATATTTTAGAAATATTCCTCACAAACTAAAGTCAGCAATAATTATTTTACTACAGAAATCTTATTTAAAATATTATCCTGGCTCAAGAATTTTGTATGTGCCACAAACACAGGTGACAGTTTTTTAACTTTGTCAATAAACTCAGATGTTCTCAACATCTTTCATTTAGTTACAAAAATGTGTGTCACATGAACTTTTGCCTTTCAGGCTGACACTGATTTATATCTTTTCAGCTGGCACATCATACTAAATGTCTTTACCTTTTTCTCCAATAATATTAGGTAACAAAATCCATCTCTGTATGGTTGGATTTTGTGAGTCAATCTATATGCAAAATGAAATGACTTTCTAGTTCGTTAGAAGATATGTGCCCCCGTCGTTCATTCCTAGCAGTCAAGTTTTAGGAGACTTGGGTTACATCGACATTTTTAAAAGGTTGTGTCATGCTTTGGCATTTTTATTTGGAAACTGCAATTATTTAGGTATTGTGTTTTTTAATTCATTTTGAGATTATGATCTCATTTTTCATTACAATACGATAGCTATATATTGATATTTTCTTTCTTCCTGCTTTTCATTTTACATTTGAAGTAAAATTATTAAGAAGTTCTAACAGAATAACAGTAGGTCAGCCACTTAAATGTTAAGGTATGCTAGATGTCAACTTCTATTAATAGTGCTCAGCCAAAACTGTGAAAGTTTCCTTGTAAATGCCTATTGTTCCCTGTAGCAGACTTGTTAATGAACTACATCACAGCTGGAATGCAAAGTATAAGGCTAGCCTATGGCATTTGCTATTTTTGTCTGTCTAAAGCTAAAGAAGATCTATCTGATTAAAATATGGTAAATTTTCCTTTTCTGAATGAAGAAAGGGAAAGAGGTTTCTGAGGTTTTGCAAAAGAACCCTGCAAAAGAAAACCATGTGATTATGTCTGTAATTTCTTCTACTTTAACTTTTAAGCAAAGATAACTTAGTAAGTAGCCACAGAAATCAACCTGTCAGTGGCTTTCTTTGTGCATAACGAATAGACAAGTTCATACTAAGGTATACTAAAGATTTTTGTAAGTTATAAAACGCACTGAGATGGGGATTGTAAAACATTGCTGGATTTCAGGCTGAAATTCTGAAGAGGGATTATGCTGAAAAAGGTCTCCATACTTCCTGCTGGCAATTGCTTTATTATATAAAGCATTTCCAGCTACTCATAATTTTAATGTTATTCAAGTAGTTGCTTGGAGATCACTCTTTATATTAAGTGTAACTCTAATAAAATTTAATAAGAATCAAATTGTAAATGTCTCAGGAATAAAACTCATTCACAAGTCTGTTTATATTTTTTTGCATACCGCACAGTTTGCATACTGCATGCTTTTCCTGGCCACTAGCTACAGCCAGGAAGTTTTTATCTTCTGATATTTAATAAATTAACTTCTCTTTTAAAAATAAGAGTATAGAGGTTCTGCAACATGCAGATTGCTCTTATAAATATTAAATGTTAATCAATTTACAGTGGAATTTAGAATATATATAAAGGAATTGCAATTGTTTTTTAGAAGAAGTATTCAAATGATATTCCATTATAACAAAGGAAATGTGAAGATGTGCATACTATCTTGGCTTTATTTGCCCATCTTGTGTATGGCATATTGCTGTACTTAATACATTGATTTTTCAGTAGTAGAAATTTAAACATTTAAACAATACAGATACATTGGACAACACGCTCAGATGATGTAGAGTTCTGTTGAATTTTTACACTACAGAGGATCAGTTACAACAAAGTAAATGTGTTTACTCAAAATCAGGAATATTGTTGTTTATTGATGTCTGCTAAATAAGAACAGAAACCTTGACTAAAAATGAAAAAGGGTTGGACTACATGACCTTTAAACATTTCAACCCAAAGCGTTCTATGATTCTGTTAAAATTGATGTGTTTCTGTTGCAAAAAAAAAAGACATCATCAGCTATGGTATTCAAGACTTTTATAGTCCAATTAGAAATAAAATAAGAACACTCATTACAACTACATTAAATGAGAATGAATAAACATGTTTTCAGGAAGCTTGACAAAAAATATCTTCAGAAATTAGAATAAAAATCACTGTCCTATCTTTTTGCTTAGTGGAAATTATGTCAATGGTTTAAAAAAAAAAGTGCCATTTTAAGGATGATTTGTGAGGTAATGCATAGTAGTTATTCAAGTCTTCACTGCTCTATGCAAAAAAATGTTCATGGAATTAAGAGGTTTAGCCTTTTGAACCTGATAAATTAATGTTCACATTTTTTAAATGTCAACTTGCAGTTCTTTCGCATTCAAAATATAACTTTGAAAATTCAGACTAGCCTAAACTGAAAGTATAAGCTGAAAGTAAATTACCTTTCTATAAAATTAACAAAATTTTCCTCTTGCCCAAAAATAACTTTATCATTTGGGGATGATGTTTAAGAGCTATGAAATCCCTCTTTATGTTTTTGTATTCAAAAATCTTATTTTAACTCTCTTTAGTTCAATGAAGATACAGAGACTTCATGGAAAGGAAAATGGAATCAGCCAAACCATTATCAGCTGCTTTTTTGTTCTCTTTTGTCTTTCCTTCATTTCTTCCTTGTAGGAAGTCTTGTAAGGAGACCTAGTAGATTGTTGTGAGATGTTTTTCTCTTTCAGGAAAAAAAAAGCTATTCAGATTCCATGCACACACAAGACCCATTTTTATGTAGCTATGAAAAGCCTGAAAAACACAAGAAACAATTGCAGATATACAACTGACCATACACTAAAGAACAGGATGTCTGTGGTTCACTGAAGGACTATTGAGGACCTATGAAAGACAGATGGAATATAATGCAGAGAGAATAAGCACGTCAGGAAAATGCCTAACACAGTTGATAAAGATTTAAACATTTGTCATCTGACCTTGAAAGCATGCTTAGTATTTGGCTAATCTAAATACTTATTAAAATGCATGATACATGCATGACAAAAGACAGTATCAAACAGAAAAACATATGGATATAAAAGATAGTGATCAGTTGCAATCCCTGGTTGCCAGCTGCTGAAACCTCCTGTGAGCTGTTTAATCAGTGCTATACAGTGTCATACTCATTATTTTCAAGACTCCTGGGATAAAGGACACTAAGTGAGAACTTTTGTATTTAACCAGCTTTTGTGACTGGACAAGGTTAAATGAGTATTGTCTCTGGACTGATATTAGAAATAGCTTCTAAGAAGTCAGTTGTGGTAAGAGAAGGAGTCTCTGCTCTGCCAGTAATGGCCAGTGGAAGAAAAATCGTGAAAGAAATCACCAGCAAAAACCTCTGGTTTTACTGGAGATGGAGAAGTATTACTATAATTAATATAATTTTTCATCTAAACTTTATACAGCTCAAAAACATTAATGTGATGGAATTCCACATTATTTTCATACAGAGATAGGGTAATATAGATGTAGTAGAACTATAGAACTGGTGTTTTTCTGTGAGAGCAAACAGAGGGGCTGGTTTATTTCATCTAGCAAAATAACACTTGAGAATAACAGAAAGCAAGTGGCCTAGTGCAGATTTTATCTGGACTATGTAGCAAAACGTTGTAGGGTATATAAAAAAATATTGATTTCTATGATGTTGCCAGGTGAGTTTTCCCATGCCGTGTTTATTGCAGCCTTTCAGTGCATGTGGAGAGGACTAATGCACATTTATTGGTGCGTCTATGCAAGAAATCCCTATCATATTGCTTACCTACTGGAAACACCTAATCACAGCACATGATGATATTAAGATTAACAACCTCATGATTAATACCAGAGAGCATGTTTGTAATCAAATGGTCTATATCAATGAGGCATGTGGAGAACATTTTGAACATAAGTTCAGCAGTTCATGGAGTGGTGCTGTTAATGACTTAAAGCCACCTGTTATTCACCTCATAAGCTCTGTTGTAGTGTTTCAGAAAGCTTAATTTCATATAAAACAGTAGCTCTGATGTCTTAAAATAGATATTTGTAATATGGTTTTGAATTTGCACATCACATTTCACTGTGTAGAACAGACTACAAGTGATCTTCACTCCATGACTGCAGACGAAGAACTACAGAAAAAGATCAGTGGACATTTTGTCCACTTCACATGAAGACACAGATGTAGAAATCAGCAACTGTTATGTTGCTTTGGGAAATGAAAATCACCATTAACACAGTAGAATACAGTGGAGGTTTTATTTCTGCTATCTCTGACTTCATCTTTGGAGATATGTATTTTTTACTGTCTTTAGGCACAGTTTGTGAAAAAGGTTGCTTTGAAAACTTATCTAGTTGACTTTTTTAATGAGCCAAGAAAATACAAATTTTTTATATTCACTATTTCTTTTTTCATTTATTTACATAAGCAAGGTTTTTAAACAATGTTTGCTTTTTTGTTATTTATTGGATTATCATTTCAGATTTAACCTTACTGGTCTCCTGGAACACTAAGAAAAATGTTTTTGAGTCATGAAGGTGCACATTTTTGTAATATGTCAAAGAAGACTGTGGCAGATTCTAGGATAACAGTGATTTAACAATAAGAAATATCTTTAAGAATAAAGTGTGCAGATGCTGTGCAATCTGTTCTAGCTGCATTCATCATGTCAGTTACTGCAACTGATCCTTTTCTATATGTGTGTAAGAAACAGAGCTATTATGGGGCTTGTTAATAAAAAAATAGCCTGTATATACATAAACAAGTAGGTACTAGATCAAAGTATAATTATATAGCAGTGAAGAACATAGGTCATTGTGGCTGAGGTTTACAAAACCTACAGCTCCCATGCCATCTCTGTACCTGTGGATCTTCTTGAGGATCTGTGATGAAACCTCTCCCTGAAATTCCTGCCAAGCTCCCCCCCTCCCAGGGATTTAAGGGTGTGGATATGAAGGACCCAAGTTCTAGGTCTGATGTGGTTTAGCTCTGACACCTTGACTCAGTTGCAGAGAAAAAGCCATGAGGCAGTCTGTAAAAAGAGAAAAATGTAAAAACTACAGAAATAGGATCAAATCAAGAGGAAAAACAACAGCAAGAAATGGCATAAAACCTCAAAGGAAAAAATGAAACTAACTAGTTTTGGGGTTTATTTGGTTGACTTGTCAGTACCATCAGCTGATGAGACAGCAGCTCAGCAACATCCAGGACCACAGAGCTCCAGAGCCTAACCCTTCTCCCCTGGAGGCCACTGTCCTGGCACATCTATGTTTTGCTTTATGGTCTGGTGTGTTGTATCAGAGGAGGTTAAGTATGACAGTCCTTTAAAGTGTGTATACCCCACTCACAGAGTCTCTTTGCATGTGGATAAAGAAGCCTGGTCAAAAACTTCAATTGAGGAGCAGTAACATCCCTTGTGCTTCATCATGGAGGCTGGATGGCAACACCCTGCAAGGTTCAGCTCCTCAGAGCATGTGGCTTTCTATCTGCCAGGCAGATCTTAGTCAAAGAAAATTGATAGACCTGTACTCACTGCACCTTACTGAAGTGCAGACTCAAAGGGCAACAGGCACTTTTATATTTATCATCCAGTGGTGCCCTTCTGCAGCTTTTCTGTTAACCATTCACACCCCAAAGACCTTTTTGCTAAGAGAGCACTGCAAACCTTATCTTTCAAATGTCATGAACAGTGGCTTTCAGCAATAAGCAAGTAGAACTGTTTCTCATTTAGAAGTAGAGGACGACTGTAGAAAAATGTAATTTCAGTTAACACACTGACAAAAAATGATGAGATTGTCTGTGGAAGCTTTAAATGAAACAAAAGGGAAGACATATACAATTTTTTGAGCAATGACAGTTGAGCACTGGATATATTTCTGAATGATAAAGAAATGGGGAGAAGTAAAGAAACGATCATAGCAGGATAAACTGTTAACTGAAGGTGTCGTTACACTGAAGGTTTGGGAGCCTGGACTAAAACTTGGCTGAAACTTTGCCTTGTTTATTACAGATAAACTGCTGTAGCCTGTTTTAAAGAGACATCACATAGTTTAATGTATCACACGTCACACATGTATTTAACACACATCTGTGAACTGATGTTGACATTACCCTTGACATTTGGCTTTAGTATTCTATTTCTTTCCCTTGTTTCATTAATGATGAAGTTTCTGTTCCTTAGTAATTATCATTGGTAATTGACTGCACACTCAGGAGAATACCTTTTTTTTTTTTTTTCTGACATGGCTGGAGGCTTTATTTTTTTCTTCATAATTATAAGAAAAATGTATGAATATGTAAAAATACCTTATTGGTTTCTTTATTCTTTTGAATATATTATTGATTTAAATTTATTTTGCCTTCTTTGTAAAGCCTGTGGCAATATTTAGCCCTAGTTTTCAATTTATTTTCTTGTCTTTCCTATCAGTATACTTTCTAGGTCAGAATATCCTCATTCATGATTTTGTCCTATGTATAGTTTAAAGACTGGGTGTCTGGCTTTTAGTGTGGGTTTTTCCAGTAAATTGAAATTATTCTTTATATATGGAAAGGTGTTTGTAAATCTGACTTTTTAAAACAGAATTGGAAAGATCTTGTTGTTGTTGTTGCTTTTACTTGCTTGGGATGCAAAACTCCCTGGGATTCTGAGAATGGCACTTTATAAACAAAATTCACTATTATTGCTGTTTTCTCTGAAGTATAAACTATTGTTAGTAAGAACTGAGTTGCAACCTTACAGCTCCCTGTCCACTATTATAACATTCCAAACTTCTCTTTTTGGGCTTGAATATGTTATGTTTAGGATAAGCTGAAAAATTTTGGTTGACTGAAGGTGATTCAGTGCTTTTTTTTTTCATTTAGCTTATTGTAAAACAAGTTTTTCTATATGCAAACATATATCAAAAAGCTCATTTTTCTTAGAACACAAATAACAAAGTTGAAATATGAAGGTCAGATATTTGGCTACTTTAAATATTGTGGGTTTATTAATTTAATTGAAGCTTTGTCTGTTTATTAATGTAGTCCTCAATTGTCTATCTCCTACTCTATGTGTCTCAATGAGGAGTTATCATTCATAATGGGTAGATCTTAAATGGTGAGTGGGAGTCAGTGTGTATGTGTGATTGTAAGCACCAGAAGTGTTACTTGCTATGTATTGCTGCACAGATTCCTTTAAGTAAGGAATGTGTAAGTCTCTGAAATGAAAGGGATTTTGCATGTTGTTATTCCCTTGTCCTGTTCCTCTCCCCAGCACGCAGTGAATGCTGGCTAAGTGTACCTGGAAGGGAAGCTTCCCTGGGGCAAGTCAGGTCTCACAGGGAGACTGGGCATCACAGAAACTGGGAAAGCCATGTAGAATATTAAACTTTCGAGGTTTGCCAGAAGTCTAATTGAAATTAAAGCATATCTTCAAATCAAAAGCTATAAAATGGAGTTTTGTTCTCATTTCTTTATTACATAACATTAGACATCAAGCAATTAAAATATTGCATTGTAATATAAATGTTATACAAAACTATTTAGTGCATTAATACATAATCTTTATTTTGATTACTTCTTAATGAAGTAGAATTATTTGTTATGTCTGAGTTTATCTGAGAGACTGCGTTGAATCTGTGAATCTTACATGATTTGTGTTCCAACTGGATATTGCTGTAGGCTTTCTGAATAGTTAAAAGGAGTTTGTGAAGACTGTGTTAAGAAACTTGAAAGACAGGGTAAGTAGCTGACACAAGACAGCCTTAGGGGCCCTTTTTATACAATTTAAGAAAGGAGGGAATAACTTTTTGGTGAGAATTTGGTTAACTACCTACATTCAGCATAGGAGCCTTAGTGTAATACAGGAAATGTTTTCCTTCTTGATAAAAGAAGTCTTTTTAAAAATTGTCCCCCTGAGCTAAAATTACTTAATTCTGAAAAAAACCCAAAGCCAACCACACAAAACCCAACCAAAAATATTGCAGTTGAGATGGTCAAGTAAAAAGTTTGTTAAGCAGCAATAGCGCTTTATTAAGATAACACACTGATTCTTTTGCTATTCTCTACTGAATGTGTAACTATCTCATTGGCTCTTCTGTTGTGCCTTTCACAACCATTGGTTTGTTATGTTGTTACTTTTTTGTCTTCTTGCACATCTTGCTATTTCTTTCTTCAGCAACTCCTTTAATTCTTGTTTATCATTCTCAGTTTGGGACTTTCCACTCAGAGACATCGCTGCAAACTGGTTGAGGTCAAATCCCTCCATGGGGCCTCCAGGCCAGCTGGATATTCCCACACAAAAAAACCCCAGAAATGACAACAAAACATATCAACAGTAGGAAAGAATAGATTAATAAAACTTGGAGACAAGTGATACAGATTCTGCTTCTTTCTCTTCCCATTTAAGTGGTTAGGGCATTCATCTCAGCTGATGGAGGCACAAAATCAATTTTTTCCCCTACTTGAAAGGGATTAATCCTATATTGTAACAAAGAATCCTTCTCACAATACTATGATGTATTTTGGGTGGATTACACTCAGTATCTCCCCATGAGTGTGACTGTAAGTATTTGAGATGCATTAAGAAGACAGGTTCTAGAAGCCCAAGGTTTAAGGGTGTTTCAGTCATTCCCCCAGGTTTGACAGATGCTGTCTTCTAAGCCTAGTGGCCTGTATTAGTTGCAGATATTGAGTGAATGCTGCCTTTTGAATATTCTCCAGGCTGGTGATTTGATCTGAGACATGAAAATCTTAATCAGAACAAGAATTTCAATTAAATGTGCCCCACAATTAAGATGTTGTACAGGTATGAAGGGCTGGAAGAAAGGGGCTATCCTGCAGGAAGCATGTTGGTGTTGCTTTTTATTCTGTCTCACTTAACTCCTCACAAGATTTTCTGTTTTAAAAGATGTTTTAACATTTTCAGGTTTTGCTCAGGTAAAACCAGGATTCTGAGCTTAAAAGTCTTGGTAGCTTTTTGGAGGTTGCAAGCTGCCTAAGTAGATCCAATCAAAGCATTGTCAAGTTAATGTGTTTTCATAAAGGGAGGCAAGAAAGTATTTATTATCTTCTGCATCTCAATTTTGTTAGTCACAAGGCTATATTAAAGCCTTAAAAGACACACAAGGAATCAAGCACAATCCAAACCCCTTTACTTTTTCTAAAGAGGAAGAAGATGGTGGGTTGAAAGGTCCCATGAAGTGAAGCCTAGAAGCACTTCTAAATGGCTCTATCATAGTGGGAGCTGGCTAGGCTGGTAGCTGCATGAAAAGGTTTAAATAATACAGGTGCATCAGCAGTCAACTCTCTTTATTCTAAATTTTTCATACTTTTGAGGAATGAACAGAATGTGCTGTATTTGGAAAAAAAGCTCTATTAGATGCTTCAATCAATTTTTGTTACAATGTCCCAGAAAAATGCCCTATATTAACTTGAATTTGTACCCAAAAGTAACTGTGGCCTTGGTCTGAGTGATATAACTGTAGCATACTCTGCTGAAGGTTACACAAATGAGTGGGTGCACTCAGGGAGAGCCTGCAAAGGGATTTTGAAAGGTGTCTTTTAGATTGGTAACTGTGACAATAGCTTTTCCTTTTTTTTTTTTTTTTCTGCTAATGGAGAGTCCAAAATATCACATCTGCTTGGTATTTTTTCCAGTGTATTTTATGGATGTCACTGGTACTTTCAGAAATGGAAGAACTTAGGAGGATGCTGGTTCTGATCAGAAATCCAGGTGCTTCTACATTGTTCAGGTGACATGGGTCCAAGGGGGAAGGAACGTGAGGGCTGTGTAGTGGGAACAAAGGGAGGGGTAGTCTAACTCCTCACGTAAACAAGATCACAGAAGATAGATCACAAGCATCCTGATGCAACATAATTAGATTTACAAAGACATGTAAATCTGTAGGAATAAGAGTCTCTTGAATTACTACTTTAAATTGCAGTCAGTGGTGTATTCATAACCTGAGCAAAGTCAGTCCCCAAGGGTTAGTTAGCATCTCCCTAACATAGTATCCAAAGTGTTTTAATTGCAAATCAAGAAGTCTGTTCTCCTGTGGGATAATGGGGGAGAGTAGATGCAGGTTGCATGTGGAAATAAGTCTGAAAAGTCAACAATGACCTTAGAAGATAGGTAATTACATCCTCGTCCTTGGCCTTCAGAGGAAAGGCTGGCAGAAACTAAGAGGCCTCTCAATACCCTTCAGGTTGTATTTACACTGCAGGGATCCCAACACACCACCTCCTTCCTTTCCAGGAGAGTCTGCCTTGGGAGTTTTGAGGCTGATAACCCTGTAGGTGCACAGGATGGGCAAGTAGCCAGAGCCATGCAGCACCATATGGCATGGGATGGAAAGCCTTCTCCAGGAACGTGCCAAAGGAGATGTCCAGAGCATATATCTAGGCATCACACTGGGGTTTCCTCCTCCAAACCTGAAGTGCCAGAACATTGCTGTGGATGTGATAGTGGCTGACCAACAGGAGAAGGTGTGTCACCTGTTAATCACCAATGTTTGAATCAAGATCCAATAAAATGTCAGTACTCACAAACATTTATCTCTGATACATACTGCCATCTGTTATAACATCTGCAGGAAAAGTCCTTTTCCATGCCTATCTGCAAATATCTAGTGTATCTACCCTCTGTAGCTATTTTAAGGTAATTCTGTGGTAGTATTCCTGTATAAATATATCTTTATAAAAGAATATACAATTCAGAAGGCTAAAGTTCCTCTAAAAATATTGTCAGACACAGAAGGGAAATACCACATCTATTATCATCATTATATTACATATCTTTTTATTCAAATAAAGATTCTAAGATTTTCAGTGGATTAAAAAAAAACACAGTAAAGGGAAAATCTGACTGCTAATAGTGAAATGGACTGGATAATGGGTACCAAAGAGGGGTCTTGATGGCCATAGGAGGCAGTAAGAAATAAGTAACATTTCACATGAATTTTTTTTTTCATTTGATAGATGTTGTTGTCACTTGGAAAAGTAACCTTTCATAAGGTCAGTTCTAAAACATTAGGATTACTCCTCTTGATTTATGCTTTTATTGTTTTCTGCATACATAAAGCTATGGCCTCTTCTTTCCAGTTAATGTGCCACTACCTTAATTAATTTTAACAGCAGAAGAGGGTTCAGGAGAGAGATGATATTAATGAGCTGTACTAATGACATTAGGGACTAACTGAAACTAGTTATTAAGAGTAGGTCTTGTATATTCTTTCAAATAATGGCAATAATTCCAGTAAATTCAGACTAAATCCAGAAATTTATTATATATGTCTATCTCCATATAGCTACTGTCCCCCAGGAAAAAGTTCTGATGCAAACCTGCAATCCATCTTTAGTTCCATACTATAAAAAGTTCATAAAACTACTGCCTATAAATGACTTCTCCATTTTGAAAGCTAGCATTTTACTTGTAGCTAGGACAAGCCTTGCAATTAAAATTTTGCTATTTGTTAGATCTACACTTCAGAGATTACTTAATCTGTGGATAATTCTATTTCCTGCTCTATTTTTATACTACTAAATATAAAAATATACTACCCAAGTGTCCTAGATAGATTGTCATTGTGCTAGGTATCATACATTCATATATACTTAAAGCATGTATAATTTTCTATCATCAACAGCAAGATGCTGTAAAGATGAAAGGAAAATAATATACTACAAGCAAAGCTATTCATAAAACTCAAGGCATGGGGAGAAAGGAAGGAAAGAAAGAAAGAAAACTACTGATAACTCACAGTATTTCAAATCATCTTGAGAGGAAGTTGACCTGACATCTTCAAAATAAGGAAACTGGGGAGACTACTACTACATGTCTAAAGAGGTTCCATATGTCTTGGGGTCATGTCTTGTATTTATTAGTTCTTAATATCCTGTAAATTGGAAAGACACTTTATTATTTCATTAACTTCCATTCATATGTATCATCAGGAACAGTGGCTAGTATATGAGTATGGTTGCCATTACTTAGAAGGGGAAGGTATCAGGGAAAGATCTGCAGTTGCCAGTGTGAAAATCAATTTACAAGTAGGTTTTAAAGCCTGAAAGTAGGTTATAAGCAGAATTATGCTGTTGCAGCACAGCTTCAGTAAGCTCATGAGTGAAGTACTTATCCACAGAGAGAAAAGGTAATATAGCTATGCTGTAACAAAAATGAGATCATAAAAGTGATCAACACATGGCTTTATGTCTGCAGAAAGAAGGATGTGTATTACACACCTTATTTTTTGCTATGCTAAAGAAGCTTAGGTCTCCCTTCAGCATTTCAATAATCTTTCTGTGCAGCTGTTCTGGTACAAATTCTTCTTTCTGGGATATAGGTGACCAGATTAATAGATGGTATGCCAGATTGAACTTTAGTAAATCCTTGTACAGTAACAGTAATATCTAATAGTATTATCTTACTATTTATAGTGCCTACACCTTCTTCAAGGTGAATTACTTTGATACATAATAGTCAGCCCATAAACAAGATTTATAAAATTTGGAAGATCTTTAAACTAATTTCACATTGGCAAGACCATATTTTTTAGTTCTTCTTCTTGTTTCCAGGTGAGACACTCACTGGCAGAGCCCAGTAAGAAAACTATCATCTGCTACATTGAAGTAACTGACTTCATCATAATAAATGCCATCCTATTTCTACTGCTAGACTCTAGTTTTTCCTATAGAATACTTCAATTCTCCAGTGTATTGGTCATGTCTGCCAACTTAGTTATCAGCAAATTTAATAACTCCAGTTCTTTGTTTTGTGCCAAAGCACTAATGTTATTAAGTAAGATCTGTCCCAGAAGCAATCTTTGTGTAACTCCACAAAACATTTCCCTGTAGCTTGGTATTTCCCTTTTTTATACATCACATATCCATGTCTAAAGTTGTCCTTCTGCATCCTGTCCACAGTTGCTTTTTACAGTTCTCCACTTCTGAAGTTAGACAGTAATTTCTCATGTAAATATGTCTATGACTTCTAATGGAGATTAAATGTGCAGTTATTTTTTCAAACAGACAATGCACTTGTCTGTTGTCATTCACTGTTGGCAAACATATGTTGTATTTTATTACTTTTTCCATCACCATATAAACTTTGAAATTATGACAATCTTCTTTGTTTCTGTCAAAATTCTGAAGATGGACTTTTTTTTTGCTCACTCACAATCAGTTTGGAATGTACCAAATTCTGAGGTTTCCTTCCACCTGACTGTAAACAACTCAGTTACTTTTAGCCATCAGAGTTTCTCTGTACTTATAGGTATACTATAGGGTATTCCTTATAAAAAGCTGAAATAGAATATTTATTTATCTTTTCAGCAAAATTTAGCTTTCCTTTAAAATGTAACTTTCCTTAGTTCATAGTGAACTTATTTTCTTACTCTCTTTTTGTTTATAGAGTTCCATTCTTTGTTATTGCTGTATTTATAATTTTCAATATCATATTGCTTTTTGGAGTTTTTCTTAAACTACAAATATGCTTTCTCTTTTTTTCCCCATTCCCTTTTTTTATTTTTATTTTTTTCTTTGTGTCATTGCTGCTATTCCTGCTATTCCTAATGCATTTTTCAGTAAATGTGGTCTGAGGTCTTTTTTAATAAGATTTTTTCTTCTTTCTTTGAAACATTTTTTCCAGACCATCTCTGTGCCTTTAAAGTTTTCATGCTGGAGTTTCTAATAGATGTTGTTCCTAATTCTTTTAATCTCTAAAAATTTTCCATTTTGAAGTCACTATTAAGTTGCAGAGTAATCATTTTTATTAGACTAAGATAAAATCTGAAGTGAAGGAATATGTAAAACAGAAAAGACCTTTATCCCCCCCACCCCTCTACTGACAACACGGTGTCATGAGGCCAAATTTGTGGAGAGAGAAACTGAGTCTAAGAACATTATTTTAATCAACATCACAACAATAAATAAAGTAAATGAAAGCATAACAATAATAACTTTTTCTGGAGAAAAGGATTGCCCCTGTTAAATGTACATTCTTCCTAAAAGAATAATGATACTGTTTTTTGTTGGAGGCTACATATTAGAACTAGAGAAAAAAAAAATGACCAGTATGCTGTCAAAAGCTGTAGTTTTGCCAAGACCAAGATGTTTCCAATTTCTACCAAAGCTATTATAAAAGCTTACTTGGGAATCTGAAGAGTCTGGTCTTCCTGCATAACAAGCAGCACTGGTCTCCAAAGATTTTAATGCTGGTGAAATCTCTTGCAGGGTTTGATCCTAAAGGAACTATATTTCTCTCCCTAGTATCTGTGGAATAAAATTCCAGTGCCGAATAAGTCTGTGACAACTGACAGAAAAGAGAGAAGCAGCTCTTGCAAAGAATACAAGCTAGATACTATTTTATGCATCCATAATCCAGAATAGTTAGTCCTGCACTTTTATAGGTCCTGCACTACTGGGGGTCAACAAATCTGATAAACTAGTTAGGTACAAGAATCCACAATTTTGCCACTCAAGACAGATTGTGCAAGATACAAACCAAAATGAAAGTTACAGTCAGACTAAAAGCTTCCCTTAAAAGAGATTCAAGAATAAAAGAGCTACCTTGGAAAAGAGATGAAAATTGCATGCAGAGTATTTTCTACTAGTTGTAAGCATCTGAAAGATAAAATTGGAACTATACTTAAAAAAAAAAAAAAGGAAATTAATAAAATTCACTAGTGGTGGTGAGGAGATGGTGCATTGCTTGAAAATACTTCAGTATAATTCTTTCCTTTGGTTCACCTGTTGCTTTCAAGACATTCTATAAATCGAGCAAGTAGTTTTTTGTGGAGCAGTGGATAACTGTGATATCTCTAACATCATATGGCACATGATGGCTTTTAAAATTGTGTCTCCTGTAAAAATAGGATTTAGATTATTACACAGTGATTTAGTAGAATTTTATTCCATTTGGACAGATTATGAATTATTTTTAAACATTCACATTCAGCAACTCCATGTCCCACCTAAAGGCTCTGTGTCAGTTTTGCTACAAATGCAATATTGAATTAATCTATAAAAGCACTGATATAAAAATGTGATTTAGAGTGCTGCAGCTGAATGTTCTGAACAATTTAGAGTTTGAAATAAAGTATTTTACATCTAGGAAGATACTTCTGGCAGCTGCATTGGGTACTTTTTGTAGGATGTATTAACAGTCCAGACCTCTTGAGACACTACTGCATACTAGACAAGCAGGTAATATTTGTGCTGAGTGGGCATATTGTATACACAAAAACAACCCAATTCATTCCACAACTTTGTAGACCAGAGTATTCACCACATTCTCATAATTTCTGTATGACAGAAACATTGTCTAGTGAATCTACTTTGCTACAAAAAAAGGAGAGTCTATCAATAGCAGGGATCAAGCTCAAAAGTGATAATTTTAAATAGACCTAAATTTAATAAACTGTTTAATCAGCACTTGTTTAATATTGAATTAATAATTTGTGCAATGAAATTCTTCCATTTCTTTTTCACCACTTCCCACCAAACCTGTTTTGTTACCTAGTAAAATGGATTTTTATTATTGCTGTGCAGTGCATAATAACTGATGAAAACGACCAGACTATAGAGCTTAACAATGCATAGTGAAGGATGTTTCATTTTATTTTAGAATGTCTTTTATGACAGCATACTCTGGCAGGCCATATTGATAATGGTAATGCCACATTGTAAAACACTGAGGTTCTTGGTACTTTATAAGGAATAAGCACTAAAAACTGAACAGGATTACTACTATCTGAATATAGTCTTACTGAAAAAACTTCAGTCATTCCCATTATTACTTCTTCTCTGAGATCACTATGCAATATGCCATACCTAACTTTGCAAACAGACAAAAAGATGAAAGTGAAATCTACTCAAATCTCTCCAGCTTTCTGGTAACTTTTTTTTTTTTTTTTTTTTTAATTCTTATGTAATGTATGAGTTCACTATATTGAAAGAATGCTTTCATGTTGCTTCAGTTCATTACCCTGTGCTGATCTTATCAAAATAGTGTTATTCACTCCTTTATTTGATAATTAATATTGATTGCACGTTAACCTGTGAGCAAGTGAAATGGCTCAGTCCCAGTCAGTAGAAAATCTACTTAGAAATTTAACAGATATTTCTTTTCACATCTTTTAGCTTGCTTAATGATGCACTTCTCTTGCCCAAAGCAGTATTTCTAGTAGTTAGAAAGCGATGAGTAGGAGGTAACTAGTTTTATCATTGCCCTCCACAATTTCGTTTGTTTCCTAATATTTCCACCTGAGTCTTTCCAAGCTGCTTTCCCTGAAAGACAACAAAAGGCATTGTGTATGGATTTTTTTTAAGCCCCAAAAGACCACTCTAGATTGGTTGGTTGATTATTTGCATTTGTTCCCTTCAACGTACTTCTGTGAAATCTACTATATTCAGATAATGGGAGCCCAAGAAATATTATCTTGCTTTCCAGGAATGTCTCAATAAGGCCATCTTTAAAAACAAACAAAAAAAACCTGTTCTGGTCAAGGTAGAAGAGGGACTGAACTAAAAACCCAGTTCTGAACATGCCTGAATTGCATTAACCTCTGAGTCCTAACTTTTCATCTCAGTTCTGTCATGACATTGTTAGAAAATGTGTAACTCATCATACAAAACAGTAATCTGAATAAACCAAACTGATAGACCAGACTATTTTACATTACAGAGAAAAAAAGGAAAGGAGGAATTGTGGAAAAATAAGATAAAAATCTTACAAATCGAATAGTATGAGCTAAGGCATAAAGCGATCAGTACTGGAGGAATGCTTCATTTTATAATTGAAAAGTTTTATATTTTTAAAAGACATTTAGAAATCAAGACGTGCATCTAATGGGTTTATAATAAGAGCTGAGGAGTTTGAGAAGGATCAAAAACCATGCCTTTGGAAATTGGGAATAAGGAGGTTCTAAAATAATGTCTATTTTGCTAAGCATAGATTTGAAATGGAGTCCTTGAATGTCACTTTATTTAAATGTCAGAGAATGGGAGTCACCTGCTGTGCTAAGCCAACATTGTCCCCAAGAAAAAAACTACATTAAAGTATACTTAAGTAGAAAACAGACATCCAATGAAAAATTATATTAATTAATAGAAAATGCACTTTAGTAATTTTGTTTGCCACCAATGGCTATTTCCTCACAAGAACACCATCATTTTAGAAATGTATTTTATATTAACCTGTATACTGAAGAAATCTAATGGGTACCCTGCAGATTTGGGATGACATTTATGTCCCTAACACTGAAGCATGTGTGCTAGTTATTCTGTGAAGGTGATTAAAATACTTTCTGCCTTTGACAGCATGATTGTTTATTCCTTTCCCAAAAATATAGATCGAACCAAAGGCTACAACAGTATCTAGATAGGCAGAAAACAATTGTGCTAAAAAGTAGAATAAATGACAAAAGTAGAGGAAAAATGATACAGCAACATACAGCACAGAGATGCCTTTTTTCTTCTTCTTTTTGCCGTGGGTAGCAGTGATAGATATGCACTGGAACACCTGGCTGGCCACAGTTCCCCAGGGACACTGCAAATAGCTGACCTAATTGCAGGTGCTGGGATTCCTGGTAAAGTAAGCAATTGCTAGCAGTTTCCAAAGAGTAGTATCTAAGGAATTTTGTTACTTCCAAATTGTGGAAGAGTCAATTCAAACATTGGCACCAGCAGAAATTATTTATGTTCACTTTACTGATTTTATGTGCACTCTATTCTCTTTTAGTCTGCCAGCAAACTGGTTAATCTGCCAACAGAAAAATTCAAATGTGAGAGGAACAGGGAAGAATAGGAGCTGCCTGTCAGCTGGTGCCATGTGAGACCAGAAAGCCTGCAAGGATACAGTCACAACAGAAGATAGGTAACCCTCCAGCTGTTTCTATCTTGGTCATGGTCCTTCAAAGCACATTAAAAATACTGAACAAAAAGTCTCAGGTGAGGACCATTACACTTTTAGGAAGATCTGTTCCGCACCAAAAGGAATAAATGAATGTATTTTCTAGACAAAGGTAATTTTCTAAACTCATGCCTATAATTTTTAACTAGAGGGGGTCATCAAGAACATTCATTAGGAGTTAGACAAGACCAAAGAATTTCAGTGAGTCATTTGTTATCACAAAGCATCATCTGGATGAGCTAATCCTTAGAGTTTAGAAAAATAATTAATTTTCTTACATTCTCCATGCAGTTGAAGATACACATCCTCTATAGATTTTGGTTTTTTCAGAAATTAATTATTCTTACTGTGAAAATACGTCTCATTTCTAGTCTTGATTTGTATAACTTTAGGCTGATTCTTGATATATCTGCCTGTAACGAAGCAAGGAGTCCGTTTTTTCAAGCTTTCCAGGCACAAATATCCCTCTATTTTGGAAAGGAAAAAATTGAATTTTTAACTAGCACACTTTTTTAAAATAGATTTAGGATTAACAAATAACTCGATTTGCAAATTCTATACAAAGGAAAAACATGTCCAATTCTATATGAAAAAATAAAGGAAAAATAAGTGATATGTGGAAGTTCAGAGGTTAAGATATTCCTGCAAGAATCCCAGGTTAATTAAGAAATGTCTTTCTTTAAATAAATGTCAAACATTCATCCTGATTTTAGTTATTCCTAAGTAGTGTAAGCACATGGTGCATGTTCTTACAGACACATTTTTTTCTAAACAGTTCAAGACAGTTGTGGGACTGAGGTGTAATTAATAGAGTTTGCTAAGAATCTAAATCTATTGACAGGCTGTTATTAAGACATCAGGGATTAAATGTTTTTATGCTTCTTATATCTGGTTTTCACCTTATGTTTAAGCTGTTTATGCAGCTCTCCTCTTGCCATCCATGTATCCGCCCTGTGAATCCAGATACAGAAAAATGCTTCATGTGACCACTGTGTATTTATGTGGTTGGATGTACATGCAGTACAGCAAGCTGTGAGACTTTCCAAAATGGAGGCTTTTTGCTTTAAAACATTAGGGTATCTAGGGAAAATATTTTCAAATATACTGAATGAAATGTGATGAAGTGAGAATTCCTAAAAGCTGGGCTTTGAAGTGTAGCTATTTCTGTGTGGAAGTGCTGAAGTATTAATGCTGAAGTACATGAGACCAAATGAATGCAGTGTGAAATTGTTATCTCTTTAAAGCGAATTTTGAAGTTTGAAAATGGAGTTTGAAGACAGATAACAGTAGATAGAATAAAGATACCAGATACAATACATTTTTAAAGCAAAATTATAAGACCTGTTAGATGACTGTAAGCCACTGAAAGAACTGAGACAGAGAAGTCCTAAAAGAACACCCATATCTGCAGAGAAAAAAATGCACTAAACGTTATGTTTCATTTTTTGGATTTGAATTTCTAAGGCCAGTCTCAAGATGAGTGTTAGTAGTGGTGAAAGAGTGTGGAAGCTTCAACTGTTTGAGCTTAGTAAAACATACCACTTAAGTAAGCTTAGAAATGCAAAAATTCATCATCTGACAACAGTGTTTTTATCCCAATTATCTGAATGGTCAGGGACTCTTTTGAGAAGTTTATCCTGAGAAGTAGAAGATAAGGCTATGAAACAGCTGGTAATTATTTTTAGCCAATGAAAATATTGACTAAACCATCACTCTTGGATTTTTATACTTAAAATATACTTGCATTCCAAATCTGCTATTATTAAGTAAAGAGCTTATTGAACTCATAGCTAAACAAAGCAAGCTGCTCAGCATACATATCTCCAGAATTTATAGGCTTGCAGCAGGATTACTGAAATACCATTATTTGTTTCATCATCACTCTGTGCCCTGGAAAAATATATTATTTTTTAATTCATAGTTATCTATTTCCTTCAGACTCAACTACAATACTTTTCTGTCATTTGCATAAGCTTATATGAAGTTATTCACAGCATTTTACTAAGTAAAACTACTCCCAATTCTTACTCCAATTTTGGAATTTTAGTTTTAAACACCCAGTGTGATATAAAAGTGAGCACAAATTCCAGCACTGCCTCACTCATATGTCAAATGCTGAAAATTAGCACTAGTCTTCCCATCAAGAACTGTAATCACGTGTGGTATTTGGAAAAATGTTTGCTGGCTCAAGTGTTTTATCATAAAACAGTTTTCAATTCAGTAAACTGACATTTTAATTTGTCTGTTCTTTACTACTCAGAATTAAGGTAGGGGCATCATTCCAAGCTATTTCTCCAATAACATTTAGGAGCAACATGCCCTTCGACCTCTGAATGAAATGGCAAATCTCTTTGCATACAGGGTAATTTGCAGTGCTGAGTTACTCTTTACATTAAATCTCCATCTGGTTCACTTTGCCACTGAGAAAATGCAACCACTTGTTCAGCAAAAAGGAGATTACTTTGAAATAAATTACTGTTTTTTCAAGGAAATTAAAGGTTTATGGAACAAACCTTTATTCAATGTAGAGCTTCATTGCTATTCTAGAACCTTCTAGTCAGCTCAGCAAAAAGCATCTTAATTTATTTTTATTTATACACATAACAAAGAATATCAAGGTTAAAGTTTCTTTCAGGAAGGAAATTATGTGAAATTGCTTAAAGTTTATGTGCTTCTCACAGTTATGTTGAACATAATTTATTATGCCTACCATATGTAAAACTGTTAAGCATCTGACTAAAGACCTTTCAAAATGTCTTCACTTCTATTATCTTTGGACTTGAAACAATTGTGTATTGGTTGCCAAAAAAAAGGATGAAGGTAGTATGCTCAAGGACACATAGATCGTGACCAAAAGTGAGTATTTCATAATCACAATGGAGTGAAAAAATTAATGATCAAGAAGGAAGAATGGAAAAAGTTGAGGCAGAGAAAACAAAAGGGGCATTTCATTGGAACCACCAAGTCAAAAGAATGTTATTTATCCTTACAGAAAAACCTTATGAAATTTTAACAGTAATAATGCAACAATGGCTTGGTCTTGTTCATACTAACATCAATACCAAAGCTGTAATTCTTTTTCAAAGGGGTGGGAATAAGTAGTCAATGGGATGGAGTCTAGTTGGAGGCCTGTAACTAGTGAGGTCACACAGGGGTTGGTGCTGGGACCAGTTCTGATTAACATATCCATCAGTCACCTGGATGAGGGCACAGAGAGCACTGTCAGCAGGTTTGCTGATGACACCAAGGATGGAGTGGCTGACACAGCAGCAGGATGTGTTGCCATTCAGCAAGATTTGGACAGGCTGGAGGGTTGGGCAGGAAGAAATTGAGTGAAATTCAACAAGGGCAAGTGTAGAGTCTTGCACCTGGGAAAAAAAACCCAGGTATCAGTATAGGTTGGGGACTGATGTGTTGGAGGACAGCGAAGAAGGGAAGGATCTTGGGGTCCTAATTGATGGGAGGCTGACCATGAGCCAGCAGTGTGCTCTTGTGGCCAAGAGGGCCAATACCATTCTGGGGTTTATTAAAAGGGCTGTGGCTAGTAGGTGGAGAGAGGTTCTCCTACCCCTCCAGTCTGCCCTGGTAAGGCTGCATCTGGAGCATTCTGCCAGATCTGGGCTCCCCAGTTCAAGAGGGACACAGAATTGTCTGAGAGAATCTAGCACAGAGCCACAAAGATGATTAAGAGAGTAGAACACCTCTCTTATGAAGAAAGGCTGAGAGAGCTGGGCCTTGTTAACATGAAGAAAAGGAGGCTGAGGGGTGACTTCATCAGTGTTTATAAATATATGAAGGGTGAGTGCCAGGAGGATGGAGACAGGCTCTTCTCAGTGATGCCCAATGATAGGACAAGGGGCAGTGGGTAAAAGCTGAGGCAAGTTTCATGTAAACATGAGGAGGAATTTTTTTCACTGTGAGGGTGACAGAGCACTGGAAGGGGCTGCCCAGGGGGATTGTGGAGTCTCCCTCTCTGGAGATATTCAAAACCTGCCTGGACACATTCCTGAATGATCTGGTCTAAGTGACCCTGCTCTGGCAGGGGAGTTGGACTAGATGATCTTTTGAGGTCCCTTCCAGTCCCTGACATCTGTGATTCTGTGAAGTACAAATGTTATTTCCCCAAGAAACTTGTCATAAAGGAACAGCAGTGAATAACTTGTTTATTTCTGGAAGTTTGAGACAGACACAGAGTTGGGCCAATCATTGTCTCTTTGTTGTCTCTCCAGTAAGGAGAGCTCCATTCACTCTGTTCCTGGCCCTTTCATCATTCAGGAACCAAATGGTGTTGAGCTCCCTGGAGATCATTTAACCTGTCATGGCCACGTATTAAAAAAAAAAATCTACTTTAATGTCTAAACACTGGTCCCATAGCAAAAGCAATGATGAGAACACAATCTGCCCCAGAGTTTATACATATAAATTAAGATAAAAAGGTATTTTTTTAGTCACATATGTACACGGGGCTGTAGTTCCGTGAAAAAGTTCCTGCAGAGGAGACAAGGGAGTGGATTTCAAACCTATTCTGTGGTCAACACTTGTGTACGTTGCTAATCTCTGTTAAATAGGACTGGTTTTGGCGAAAGCAGAGAATTCAATGGAAAAGCTGAAGCCAACTTTAAAAGCTGTTCCCTCTGTCCTATTTTCTAGTCTGCTGCATACAGATCCTTTCCTTTGTATACTCAAACTCAGCATAATTTATGTGTAATTCCAAAAAACTGCCCATAGCAAAACTCAGCATGAATATTTTTCCCACCTGTTTAATTCTGAGCTATTCTAAAACAAAGAAACAACAACAAAAAATCCTTGCATTTATGCATGTGAAAACAGTGGCATTCACTGTTAATGAAAATGCAGATAGATAAAAAAAGAAAGAAATTTCTTAAGACCAATGTAGAGCTGGGTCAGTTATGAAAAAAATTACTATGTTCAAACATTTGATGGAGACTCAACATCTAAGACCTATGAGCTGCTGGCTTGGGACTGCAGGAGACATGATAGGATCATTGAGGACCATGAGATAGAAGGACAGGTTCTATTTCTTCTCCCTAGTATAATCTCTAAACTAGGATGTTTTGCATATATTCTTTTACTGAGTATTGTACATTAGGAAAAAGTATAAATCATATACAGGGTACAAATTTATGTCATAATGTGACATTGAATCATTATCTGTCTCTATGCTAGCATCTTACCTGTAGGTACACAGGCAGCAGGGATTTCTCTCATGTTTAAACTGAAAATATTTTAATAGGTAAACATCAGTCACTTAAAAGAACAGGCTTCAAGCAGGTGGTATTTAAGATCTTAATTGTCCTCTGGGTAAACAGACAGGCATTTTCTATTACCATCTAGTTGTTTTTCCATAAAAGAGAGAGAAATAAGATCAAGGAAAGGATCTGAACACCTTTACCTCTGAGGCTCCAATGAATGTCTTCACATACAAAACAAAGGAATGCAAAAGACACGTGCTGTCTCATCTGCTGCACTCACACAAGGTGCTTATAACTATACCTTAAAGAATGTACTGTTCTGTAAAAAAAACACTAAGGTAAAAAAAGCCACCTGGAACTTGCCAATATTCAGATAAAACCAAAAGAAGAATTATCTTTTGCTTACTGGTAAGAATGGGGCACTCCACAGAAGCCCTGTGTGTGATGAGTTGACCCTGGCCAGTGGCTAATACACCACTCAGACACTCCTGACATGATAGGGGATAGAATAGGAAAAGCAAAAATGAGAAAAATAAGTGGTCAAGCTAAAGGCAGTTGAATAAGTGAAGGAAAGAGGAAGAGAAGAACTACACATAATGAGTGATACCAAGACATTCACTCACCTGGACCTGCCAGCCTCCAAGCAATGACTACCTCCTCCCAAACACACACTTCTTAGATTTTATTGTTGAACATGGTGTAATATGTTTCTTTGTTTAATCTGGGTGTGTTATCAACACTTATAGACACAAATCAAAAACACGGCGCTATAGGGGCTGCCATAAATAAAATTTACTTCCTCTAAGCCAATCCCAGTATGCAGCCTTATTTTTCCCTTTTAAAATTAATCCTTGTATTTCATCTCAGCACACCCATTTTGTCATTTAGCCATATTAGCAGGGAATCATCAGCAACCTGAAAGGTTTCCAGGGCCATCTTCACCTTCTGTAGGTGTCCCACCTATATCTAGATAAATGAGCAATATAGATTACTGCACTGGGGTGTGTATATCTGGTTAAGATAAATTATTTTCTCCATCAGTCTCATAGATGCTGCTGGAGCTTAATATGAATTAAATGGATAGCTAAAACTAGCATGCCTCATGGAGTATCGAAAAGACAGTTGGCTTCTGGAATTTGGGAAGCAATATCACTTGGTAAGTCTAGTTACATACTGGCCATCACCCAAGCCAGTAGCATTTCATTAGTCTGAGGTATTAGATGTACATCTGAACCAGATATTACATTTAGCTTCCAGAAATCAATACAGAAATCAGATATGCTGGTAAGGTTCCAGAACTAATGTAATTAGGCTGCAGCATTCTGTGTATAATGCTGTAATGACTAACTGTAGCATCTCCCATCATTTGCCTCTTACTATATTCCATAACTTCAAGATCTGAGTCATTTGTAAAACTCTTCCAGGTTCAGGTGTTTCTGCTATAGAAGTAATCACATCCGAAAGGCTTTTAATTAGCTATGTAACTTCTCCATGTTGCCCAAGAGATGAGTAATCCCAAATGGTATTTTTGGTCCTTTCATCACATTTTTGAGATTCCAGCTGCTTCTGAAACAAGCTGCTTGCCTTGTCTGTTCTATGGTTACAACTGTTTCAGGATAGTGACATGATAAATCTGAACCCTTTGACACTCTCCCACTTATAATTTTTACTATTTTTTTTCCTAAATTTCCCTATGTGACTATAACTTCGAAAGACTTCGGATCAATTATCCATTTTTTTTCAAGTGAAAACAACAATGCCTGATTGCCCACTTATCTATCAATAACAGGTTAATCTTATTAAAGAATTGCTCTAAGTACTGCTGCTGACCGTAGGTTTTTTTCCAGTGAAATGATAGAAGTATTTAGTGTTTTCTTCTGTCCTAGTACGTGCTGTACAACATTTTGATTTGTGGTCCTTTGTTTCTCTGAGGACTCCTCAAGGTGGGTCAGCAGTCCTTGCAGATTGTTTTCTCAAGAGTAGCATAAAGGCTGTAGATCCTGTATAGTCTTCCAAATTTTGAAGATCTTACTGATTCTGACATTTGACAACCAACTGCTTTTGAAATATTTTGTTTAGTGTATATTTTCAAATTACAGACAGAGTATCTTAGAGGGAAATATACTCAGGTATTCAAAAATTAATGATTCTATAAAGTCAACACTAACCACCACCAGGGAAAAGCACATGGAAAAATAAATGCATAGACACTACCACCTCTGCTCTTCCCCATGGGGGACTGAGGCATCTGTACTTGATCTCTAACATTCCAGAACACCACAGCCCTGCACCACATATCTGTGACAACAGCTAAGGTATGCAAAAGAGTTGTGGGAACCTCCACCACACAGTCTCTTCTCATTGGCTTGGGAGCTGCATTTAAATTCTGCCCTGTCTTTTCTTTCTTACTTGATGAGTTCCTAGTTTTCCACATTGTTAATCCTTGCTTCACCTCACCTTACTGATTTGTCTTCCTGGCTTGACATCAGAAGTGCTTTGTAGCTACAGGCTTTTCCAGCAGTCTGTGACCTGTGGTTGACCCCAATTACTGTCATGGGACTTGCTCTGATTTTCTTAAATTCTTAAGGACTGTATTGCTTGCTAGTGAGCTTACCTGGTCATCATCCTCAGCTCTTGACTTGTCCTCTGTTGAGGAGCAATTCAACTCTGAATGTTCCCTGTCACCTTCCCACTAAGTGTCTCATAAACTCTTTTTATAAACAGCAGTCTTTACAGAGCTTACTGAATCAGCAAGGAGCCCACCAAGCTGCAAAATTACTAAGAAGGTGCTAAAGCTTTACTTCTGCAGTACAACATAATGTGAAAGTAGAAGCTTTGTTGAGTGCTAAGATTAAGTAATGTGTCAACAAGAGAAGTATTTGGTGTATATAAGATAACATTGCAAGATGGAAAACTATAAACACTAGCATCTAAGAAGTGGGATTTCAGTTACCTCTTTGTTCACTTCACTTAATTATACAGCACAATATAATGACAAAGTATTCTACTATAATTAGCCAAAGGAGACACCATAAAAGCCAACTCACAACATTTAAATTTTATGGGCATATATATGAGTCTACATAACTACATAGGCCTCTAGGGGCTATATATAGAATATAAGAAATAAAGGATTTATCTGTTAGCCTTTGTCATAATTATATGCCTAAATGTTTAAGGGTACTTCAGAATATGCCTTTTATGGATGTAATTTTAATATCTGAATAGAAACAAACTTACATATAAAACCTTTAAACACTGATCTTAATACTATAATGTATATCCCAAATGATATACTTTCTGTCAGTATTAGAAGATTCTGAACACTTGACATAATTATCTCTTGTAGATTTTTCCTTCAGTGCTTGGAAATACTTTAAGCTTTGTAGTCAAAAGAGTGTGATCAACCAGCCTTTTAATTGTAATATTTGACTTGTGATTTATAATAATGACTGCAGCAATAAGGACTCAATAAAGTTTAGAAGTTATTTTCTTCCCTGTTATGCTGGGTGGAGACTGTTTAGCTACCTATCAACTGTTTCTATTCTTCTAAGTCTTATTTTTCAAAGTGGAAAAGATGCTCAGATGCAGGAAGCACCTTATGTCTGTTACAGTTTGTCATCTAACGGTAAGTTTATTAAAGTCTAAGTAAGATCATATACTCAGCTGCTTATACTACCAGTAAACAGGCATGAAAATAAAAAAGAAGTAGAAATCTAAACAAGCTGTGTATAGTCTCTGCAAACATTCCTGTGTTATACTTCAACTGAATTTTGCTTCTGGTTAAGAAACTGTAGGGATCAATCATCATTAAAACTGCAGAAAGCAAGCTGAGCAAGCCATTGCAGTATTAGCCTACACTCACCCAGCTGAAACCACACAGCACTACAGCTGCTGACTTTTCATTCATCTGTGCCTCTGTTATGCTTCAGGAGGCCACCCACTGTTTGCTTTTATATTGCTGGATATGCACATTGGAGATTATGCACTATCATGCTCTATTTCTCTAAATTTTCCTTTAAATAAAAAAGCCCTAAGGCTTTCTAGATGCATAGCTTTCAACAATTATAAAGCTTGGATTAATTATGTTTATAAACTCGTGTTTTCAGCGATAGGTGTTTCCCACCTATAAGGAATATAGCATATTGGCTAAAATGAGAAGTTCACCATCTGTTGGTTTTATTAAGTAGTACTGGTGTCAGAGTAAGTGGTGTTTGCTTATCATAGACTCATTGAACATTTGGGTTTAGAAGGGACCTTTAAAGGTCATCTAGTCTGACCCCCTGCAGCGATCAGGAACATCATAAACTACATGAAATTTAATTATTCAGTGCCCTGTCCAGCCTGACTTTGAATGTTCCTAGGGATGGGGCCTCAGCCATGTCTCTGAAGAATCTGTTCCTGCGTTTCACCACCTTCACTGTAAAAATTTTGTTCCTTGTACCTAGTCTAAATCTCCCACCCCTTAGTTTAAAATCATTACGCCTTGTCCTGCTAAAAAAATTATCCCCATCTTTCTTATAAGTCCCCTTTAAGTACTCACAGGCTGCAATAAGGTCTCCCATGTTCCTTCAGGTTGAACAACCCCAACTCTCTCAGTCTTTCTTTATAGGAAAGGTCCTCTGATCCCTCTGATAATTTTTGTGGCCATCCACTTGACCTGCTTGAACAGGCTTTCTTGTGCTGAAGGCTCCTCAGCTGGACACAGTACTCCAAGTGGGGTCTTACCAGGGTTCAGTAGAGAGACAGACTCTCAAAAATTATGGAGAGTGGCCTGGCAATAACCTCTGCCATCTCCCTTATCACCCATAGGTGTATCCCATCAGGGCCCATAGACTTGTGGATGGATGTCCAGTTTGCTCAACTGGTCTCTAACCCAAGCCTCCTCAACTGAAGAAAAAACTTCCTCCCTCCAGAATTTCTCTGTGGTCTTGGAGACCTGAGACTCCTGGTAGCTGCCTTAGAAGTAAAGACCGAGGCAAAGGTGGCATTCAGTAACTCAGCCTTCTCTCTGTCCTCGGTCACCAGGGCACCCACTTCATCCAGCAGCGGGCCCACATTACCTCTAGACTTCTTTTTGCCTCCAACATACTTGTAGAAGCTTTATTGTTGTCCTTGACCTCCCTCAGCAGCTTTATTTCAAGAGAGGCCTTAGCTTTCCTTGTTGCATCCCTGCATCCTTCGCAAACTCCCTGTATTCTTCCCAAGCGGCCTGTCCCTCCTTCCAAACTCATGCACAGCAACCTTGAGAGGCAGTTGATGTGTTTCAGATTCTCTATGCCTCCATCAATGTATATACTAATAAACTTCTACCTTTATGCTATTCACAGGAAAACATAGATGCTGTTTATTTTATGTCTGAAAATTCAAGAAATTAATTGGTAATTCTTTTTTTTTTTTTTTTTTTTTTTTAGATTCAAATATATTTAAGCAAAAGTCAGAGCTAGATTTACAAATGCAAGACCTGGAGTAATTTTCTCATCAACTGGTTGTATGGATGGCTATTACAGTCAATGCACATGCTTCTCCACATCATTCACCTTAAGTGTAGCACTGGCATATGAGAGTATCAATATCCACTTGTTTCCTTCTATGCCACACATCTCCTCAAAAATTTAATATGATGTTTTCCCCAAGACATGGTAGCAGTGTGTTTCATTGTAAAACAAACTTAACTGAGCATTTTCAGAAAATTAACAACCAGAAGGCTTTATATTGTGCAAGATTGCTTCAAAGACAACCTTGAAGGGTTTTTTTTAAGTTGAAATATTTGTGGCAGACACTCATCTGTAGCTCTGCAATTTTTAGGATGACAAGCACTAGGTAGCACATTGTCCCCTGAACTAGCAGAAGTGGGATGAAAAAAAATAATCACAGTATAACACACACCCTAGTTCTGTGATCAACACTGAATCATACTACATAGCTGTAGAAGCATTGGATTGGAAACTCTAGAATAGACAAGTGGAGGAGAAGCTCTGGCCAGTGTCAAAAAGTTTTTATTTTTGTTTTATATTATGCATTACACTAATCCTTAACATACATTTTAAAAAGCAGCTTTCCAGGCTTATATCCAAATTCTACAGGAATCATCCTATAAAGTGACTCTAGCCCTTCTAGAGTTTTTTTTTTTCTCATGATTAAAATATGATTAACATATAAAGAGTAGCAGAATATTGAAAACTGACAGAAAATGTATGGAGACTTTTTTTCCTCCCCTATCTGTTTGACCCATTCTATATGGTTCAAAAAGCATACAGCAGGAAAGAAATTCATTACTGATTTCTGTGGCATGCTTCATAAAACTTTCAGGATGTTTCCCTCCTCCTAATATCAAAGCGAATAGGATTTGACAGGTAGAACCAGTAATAGCTAATGTTCTTTCTTTCACTTTCAAAAATCACTGAACATTATCTATGCTTTGAATTCAAAATGCCACATTAATAAGATACCTAACCTTCTAATATTACTTAGACATGAGAACTAATAATCTCTGTACATTAAGAACATTTTAATGAAATCACCAAAAGTTAAAGCTTACAAATGTTTCTTTTTCATCATACCAATACCCATGTCTTAACACCCTTGGAGGTTTATATTTTCTATTGAACTTTCTCTTTTTTCTTACCTTTACTGAGACTTTTTTTCTCTCAAACAGGCAATATCTGTTATCTTATTAGAGGGTGGCACTGTAAAAAACTTGACTCCATATTTTTTTGTTGATTTTTCACTTACAGTTCTAGATAAAAGACTTACTGATAACTTTAGGAAATAACTGAGAAATAACAGCCACCCCAAAAGAAAAGCACAAAAATGAAAGGGGAATAGGTGAAGGTTTTGATAGGAACTGAGGCTTGGAAAGAAAAACAATAATATTGTAAGGCTCAATATTGTTATGTATTAAAACCTTTAGGACATACAAAATAAACAGAACTGTTTAGGTTCAGGAATAATGTTAGAGAATTGGTTATTTTGGAAATGTAAAAACTAACAAGAGTCTTGGGGTACTCCCTAATACTGCAAGAGTAAAATGAGAGAGTAGAGACCAAGAGCAGATGAAGGAAGGATGAAAGAAGGCCTTCAGAGGACTGGAAGCTTTCAAAAAATTCTAGGATGAAAGACTTGTTTACACCTAGCTCTGTTAGCCTGCAGTCCTTGCAGACTTTAAAATGGATTTTAAGATCTGCTGAGATACATCTCTAGCTAAAAGTGCTGCACTCTGATGAGTGACAGACACAAAGGAAAAACTGAAACAAAGGCATAATGCTAGCCTAGATTTGAAGAATCCTGCTGTTTGGTGATACTATAATGAAATAACTCATTTTGCTAATCAATATGATCAGCGATAACATGTGTCCCTGGAGCTGTATGCTTTGTTGTTCTCTGAACCCTAACCTTAACAGTAACGGGATTTTAAGGCTGAGGTATCAGCAGCATGGGAGGTCCAGAGGAGATTGGTGTGAAGGGAGCAATGTTGGTGCAATGCCATGCTCCCCTTGGCCTGCCCTTAGCAGCCCCAGTGTCCCTGGAGTGGGAGAATTGATGACTCTCCAAACACCAGCACTAACCCTAATGGAATTTAGAGGCTGAGATCCCAGCAGGATGGGTAGGATGAGAAAGGTCTGAACATTTTGTTATTACAGAAACTCCTTCAATCCTTAAGTTGCTTTTCTTCCTCTAATTGGAGTAATAATTTGAACAACAAGCTTTGGTCAGCCAGGTGTGTTGGTGTAGGGTTCTGACCCAGGCAAAGCTCTGCCGGTGTTCTTTGGCTCATCACTGCCTGTGGAGAGTCGACTGGAGCCTGGTGTGTGTCCATGGCCAGCTGCTGTAGCCATTTTATTCCCCTGGGCAGGTGCTTCTCTGCATGGGTTTAATTTTATCTCACCCCACCTCTTTCTCTGGCCCTTCTGGCAACCTTTTAAACCCCAAATAATGGCTTCTGTGGGCAATTGTTTCCAGAAGCTTCTGTGGTCTCTGTCATCTGCCTTCATACTGGCTGGCTGGGCATTGCGAGCTGCTTTGTGACAGGAGCATTCTGAAAGGTACATGCTTGATGTGGTTTGTCTGATAAAATGAAGTATAGATAACTTGTATAAATAGAAGCTTTCTCTCTTGACTCTGAAAGGATTAAAGGTTATTCTCATGTCAAATATATTTAAGTGAAACAGGGGAAGCATAGCTTTCCGCAGGAGGACTTGAACTCTAATATTTATTATTGAAGGCCTTTGATTATTGAATCAATTTTCTTTGTTTATTCACTGGAATGAAGGTATACACAGAACTGCTAGTTAATTATTTTTACACTATCACCTATGTTTTTGAGCATAAGATTTTAGCAAAACTTGACTTATAACTGAATACAATGTCCTGCACCTCTTGGAGGGGTTTCCAATAGTTCTACTAGTCTGGTGAAGCAGCACTTTTCAAACTGGCAATAAGATGTTAGGGCAGGAAAGGCAGACAAAGTATAAAGCACAGCAATGTGCTCTTATCCAGCTGTCATTTTTATGCAGTACAAAGTTGTTCAGTTTGACTCAAATAAGATGTGGATCTATAGATGCATCTTAACACATCTATTTGCTTGTGTTAGTTACATAGATCATAGGAAATTTGTAAAAAAAAGGCTATTAACAACCTTGTAACACTGAAGGGATTGAAAGCTGTATAGGGAAGGGCTGGAGGAGGGAATATTTGTAGAAGAATAGTAAGTGGGGGATTAGTCAAGAAACTGCAAGAAACTGTCTCACTTGTCATTTCAAAGTGGTTTTTTTCTCCCAGAGTGCATTTAATAAGTATGAAGTGGATTTCTGTGTCTAGATCTTCCTTCACTGATTTGTGTTGCACTTAACCAGGAATATTAGGTAACTGTTTTATATCTCATTGCATGGTTTTAGAGATAAGACACATGTTTAACAGTGATGCAGCTCACTGATTGCAGAGAACACACCACATTCCTGCTTTTTTATTTCTGTCTCATAAACCAAGAACTTCAGTAACTAGTTGAAAAAGAGTATATTTAATATAGGAGAACAGTGAATCTTAGGTGGAGAAATTTTATTTCAATGAAATAAATTGTTTGGAATGCTTTATCTTTCCTGATATTTTGTTTCTTTCATAATCCAAACTTCCAGCAAGTGCTGACAGGTTTTTTTGGGGACTCTGGTGATAGTCTTGAAACATTCTCAAGAGACTGGCAGCTATCCATCCCCTATAGATCTCTGCTGCTCTCTGAATGTGCCATTTTCAGCTGTCTACTTGGGAAGCTTCATTTCCATATGCTCAATTTCCATATGCTTTCCATAATTCCAAATATACTTTCCCTGCTGAAATGCAAAATCATTTCCTCTCAACTGTTTCCCACATAAACATGATTATTGAAAAAAATAATAATGATCCTGAAGACTGGAAAGAAAGTTTATATTTTATTTTTTTTTTAATTATTTGATTTGTATTTAATTATTTAAACCACTTAGTTGGGAACGCCCTCTGTAATACATTGATCCCAAATTTGTTGCTGATAGTGGAGTGATGCAAATGTGGCAGCTGTTATGTTTTGTTGATTTATGTCTGCTTGTTTAAACTACTAGAAATTAAAACCAGCAATAGCCTGCTACTGCATTGACAGAACCACCACACATCTGGGCTGTCCCAAGCAGTTTTTCTTATGCAAGTTTGCTTTGGATGACCTTGAAGACTATGTTTGGGATTTCCAGATGTATTTCAGCTCTTTGTCCTCAGGTACCTCCTGTGTATCCAGAAAATCCTGCATATTCACCATGTGTGGCTCTATCTGAGGGCACATACAGGGATGCTCTTGGGAGCTCTCACACTGACTGTGGCATTTCATGAGGGTAGCTGGTCTGGTATATAGCAGACCCAGCAATATTTAGCAGAGTGGTTGAAATACTGATGTGCTGCACATGTGCAGTGAGACTGACAGCCTGAAACCTGCACCTGACTGCACTACTGATAAGCTCTGGTGATACCTACCTGCAAAACTGAGAAGGGGTTAAACCATTTCCTGGCATCTAAAGGCTACCACAGAGGTGAGAGAATGAGCTGTTCTCATCTGTGGTACACTGGATGAAAAGGAATGACCTCCTTAAATGTCAGCAGAAGGTTTCCAGTCAGACACTGACTATGTTTTCTTATATGCAAGAACTGCAAAGCACTGGGATGGGTGGCTTAGAGAGATGGGAATCTTCATCACTGGAAATAGTTCATGACAAGTTAAACAATCACCTTTCAGGAGATAACTCCTTCTTTAGAGAGGATGCTAGGCTAGATGATCTCCCAAGTTACTTCTAGGTTTTATTTCCTTATGATTGTATGCACAGCAAGTCTGACATATCCCAAAAGTTTCCAATTACTGTGCATGAACAGACCATCTGTGCTAGGCAATCTCAATATGCCTGATGTTTCCTGGAAGCATTTTACATACTGAAACAGAAATATAACAGTTCTACCCGTTTATACTAATGTCCAGAGTCATTTGGGAAAAGTCTGGTAGAGACGTCAATAAAAAAATATTTTCTTTATCTACTTAGCATCTCCTGTTGAACTACAGTAATGCCTGATTCTCCCAAGAACAGTGTATGTTGAAGATACCTAACATTCTGCAGGTATTAAGATGTAGTCATAACTTTCATTGAAAATTACCACAGGATCCCATCCCATGAGCTCTTAAGAGAAAAGATTCACCTTAGTCAGACATGTAAAGCAATATTTGTATGAGTGTGTTTGGGATCTGGTCCATAACAACAATTCTTGGTATTGTACTGCAACAGTTACACTTCTTGAAGAAATACATCAGACCATTTTCTTTAAACATTCCCTCATAGAAGGAAAAAAACCACTTCTAAAGCTGAATTACAGTACTAGTGGACTGTATTTACCAAGCTGTCTGTAATTTCAGTCTTAACATGATAGGAAGTCATTTGTAACCAGCTGAACTGGTTAAACATGGAATCAAAGCCTCTAAACTGAAATTCCTCACATTCAGAAAAACTTTAAATTGCTCTTAGATAAGCTACTTATTATGGAAGGCTATATGGGCAAAGATGATATTATGGATGTCTGAGAGGCAGTGCATCAAATCTTAAGTCACTCAAGATAATTTTTGAATCTTTAAGTGATAAGTATGCTTCCAGTTTATATTATTTCTGCAGAATTGCATTATTCTTATAAATATTGATATTATATTAAATTTTGATGATTATATAGCATATGAAAAAAAACCCCTATCCTTAGTCTGTTCAGCTAAGCAAGCAAAGCAAGTGTGTCCTTTTTCTGTAGGCTAGATTTTTCTCTCTCTTTTTTCCAAGTCCTTATTGGTCAAGTTCTAGAGCCTGGTATCTAACAACATTAGCAGAACACCTGCATTCTCTTATTACTTGCTTTTTCTCCTTATTTTGTTCAGCTTCCCCTTATCTCTTAGCCTACACACCTTACTCATCTCAAGGGCCTCAGCCAGGGCCTGAGAACTCCCAGTCCCACTAAACCTTTCCCACAGGTCATTATCAATGTTATCTTTCACCAGGGCCTGAGAACTCCCTAGTCCCTCAGCAGTTCAAACTTCCTACAAGGCATCAACTCAGAGCTTGAGAGAAACTCCCTCTCTTTGATTTGGATAAGGGAGAGACATTTCTAGACTCCTATCAAAGACAGATCTGTTTCTCACAAGATTGAACGCCAAAACCAGATATAAAATACAGCACCAAAATTTCTATTACAAGACATACACCTGAGGCTAAAAAGGATCCATTTTAATGTGCAGAAGATCATCTGGCAAATTTCATAAAATAATGCATATTAGGACTTACTTGAACAGATGGAAAAGTCCTTTGTGGTGGGCAAGGAAGACAGTTAAAGCAGAGGAAATGTTTTATCTTCAGCAATTTTTATTTTTTTTTTTTTACCTGTGGGAGGAAAGGGAAACACAACAAAGCAGATTTTAAAATGGCTTAAATGTTAATAAATCTTCAAGGAAGGTTGAAGAAAGTTTGAGCGCTCAGAAGTGTATACAGAGAAGGGGTTACTTACTTTGCAGTCTAGGGAAATAACATTGCTTGCACTGAGATTGATCTGAATTGGCAAGAAAAGCTTTAGAAAATGAAGAATTTTGAGAGGTACATATGTAGCTTTACATGTGACTATAAAACACACTGAGAAACACTGATAAATGAGTGTATGGAAGTAAGTAAAACAGTATCATCTATTAGAAAAATGTATAGTTACAGGTGAGAGATTCAGGTAATAGTGAAAAGGTTTTGGATGGGACAACAAAACAGCACATAGTAGCCAAAAATCTTGTGCTCAGCTCAGGATCCCAGATACCTAATAGTGCCATGAGAATTACTAGTGTAGAACTCAAAAGCAGTTAATAACATGGCAATCAGTTAGAGCATAGCTATTGACAGGCACAAATAATTCAGAAAGGACAGATATAAAATAAAGATGATAAATACCACAGCGTGTGGTTCTGTATCAGATGCAATAGAAAAAGAAGAGATAGCCCAGAATAAACTAAAATCTGCTTCAAGACAAAATTTATTTTTGGGAAGGTTAATAAACCAGATTGTATTGGGATAGAGCTGAAATGGAGTCCTTGGATCAGATATTAAGTGAATAAGTAAAGAAGATTATGTGACCACTGAAGGTACAGTTACAAGTCTGTATATTCTGGAATCTTGTAGCTGAAAAATTTTTCCATCAGCTAATCACTAACAGACTATGATGCCAGAAGTGATTTCAGTAGACATTAAAATGTGATCACAGTGGTGGTCATGGGGGTGAGAGAGGGGCGGGGAAAAGTGTTATAAAAGATCATAGCTTTATTTCTCTTAAATAGAAGATAAGGGTCTATGATAAATTTTTGAATTTCAGAAGCTCAGATTTGATTATTGAAGAGAACTGGTTAGTAAAAGTATCTGAACTAAGATCGTAAAGACTTGAGCTAGGAGACGTTTAAAATTTCTCAAAATCAACAAAATATGATTTCTAAGCAAAGTAGAAATGTTACCAGAAATTTAAACATTCAGAAAAATTCTCTAAGACTTTAATGCATTGGTATTCTGAAGAACCAATAGACACTTACTATGGAGGACCTCAGCAGCACTGAGGGCCTCAAGAAGATTCTAATGTGTGGAGACCTTGGGTATGAAGACCACTGTAAACAATAAAGGGGGCTTGTTTGCTTGTTTGTTTACACAATAATTTCTATGTATTATTAGTCTGTCTCAACAACAATGACAGCTTGCTAGGAAATTTGGTGAAAAAAAACAAAACAAATCAAATGTTTGACTGTTTTTAGTAGGTCAGTGTGTACTATGTGACTTTCTATGCACGTAGACAAAACAAAGATCTCAATAAACAGACTTTGTTTTTTAAACTATCACTGAAAAAAAAAAAAAAAGTTGGAAGACTTCCACTAAAACTTGCAGGTGTCACTAAGAAGGGAAATGGTGTCCTTTCAGAAAATAGAGATAACTGTTCTGAAAGTGCTCAAAGATGGATGGAAGTCAGTGGTGAAACATGGAAGGTATCTCTTGCACAATAGTAATTCCTGTTTTGCTGTCTATCTCATTAGAGAGAAATAACTGCAGAGTAGAAATAGAAGAGTGCTGCACTGCTGAGCTTGATGTACTGCTAGAGGACAGGATGCCCAAACTACTGGTGGCATATGGCTGTGCTGAAAGAGGGAAGGAGAGAGGCTACATGATTCATTGGAACAAGCATTTCCAGCAGCAAGGTGAGGGGAGAGAACTAGAAAACTATTCAGCTCAGTGAAGCAGTGTCTGAGGGAATAAGATTTCTGACCATAAATAAATCAGAGGCAGAGATATTTACTGTGAGGGAGAACAGTTTGAAATAAACAATGATGCTAGCAGAGAATGAAGGGTTGAAACAAGTTGCAACAGAATTAATATAGTAATTAGAAGGCTGAAGTACTTACAGTAGTGTTTGTCTCAACAAATGAGGCTACCAACTGGAGTATTAGGAGGTAAGAAAATTTCTGTCCCAGGTACTGCAGTTAGTTAAGAACTGCATGTTATACTAAGCTGTGATATCTCAGGACTACCCTGCAGAGGCCCCTTCTAATTACTGGTTTAACTATTTTTTTTAAAAGCCTTTTTTTCCTACAAAATTCACCTTTCCATGAATTTTCAGAGTTTAAAATATCCAAATGAACTATGCAAGGGAGTAATTTGTCACCTTCATTTTGACAGATGTCAAGTCTTATACCTTAGGCAGAATTTTTCTTGCAAAATTATTGTCACTAAACACTCAAAGCAAAAATCAACAGAAATTGGAAAAGGAAAAATTAATCTGACTGTACAGCTTATACATATTAAAACTCTAGTTACAAGCTTTGTTGATTTGTCCTCTGCAATTAATTTGCAAGATACATTGCTTGAAATTATTGCAGAAACACTGAAAGGCATTCAAGCCATCGGTGCAGTAAAAACAAAGCCAAAATCCTAACAAAAAGAAACTACTTAATGAAGTAAAAAACAGAAACTACTTAATGAAGACTAAATTCTTTGCTCTAGCAAGCAGTTTTATTTCAAAACTAGCTCATCCTTAGTTCCTGCTGTGTCTCTTTAGCAGAAATGTTAGTGCCTGGGTCTCTGTCTGGCTTTTTCTGTAATTAGTGCTAAAGTTCTGTTCAAAGCACCTCTGAACAAGTTGTCATCCTTCATTGCAGCTGCAGTCTTCAGCAAAGCTAAGCTTCTCTTCAAAGTGTGAAACATCAAATGAGTCTTAGCATTTTCAGAAACAAACCTTAGTTTGATGCTCCCTGTGTCTTTCTTGCCATGACCTTTGTGGTTTAGTGAAAACCAATTCCTTCCTCTGGGAAGTCCTGCCAAGGATTGGGAATACTGCATAGTTTTGATTTCTTATGCTGCAGAAGTACAAGGCATAAAATTTCAAAGACCCTACAGCTAATTTTATTAAGGAAAATTATATCACTCAGCAGTCCTGAAATTCTAGTTCAGAGCACATAGGGGAAAAAAAAAAATTACATCCAATAAATATCTCTCAAAGCATTTTTTTAAGTTTCAAATATCAGATCCCACAAAAAGTAACACTTTTTCTGCCTGTAAGTTGTCTGCATAGAAAATGTTGTGGGTTTTTTACCTATCTTTAATCTTGGAGGAAATTTCAGTAGCATACATAAAAAATGCAGTTAATTTGCTGACATAACATACCTGCATATCTTTGCATACATGAGTTTTTATGTTCATATGCTAGCATGTAACTACACATCACTGCAGATTACCAGCTGAAACATTTGTTAGACAGTCCCTAAAACCATAAGATTACTTTAGAGTTGCTTTAGGCCCTTCATCTGGCAGACAAGCTCAATGCCTACTCTGCAATTCATTAAAGATTACACACAATTTGCTTTAGTCTTTGGCCAAGTGATATAGTCTGACAGTACATTCAATATATCTTGCACTGAAATTCAGACTTCATTATTTCCTTATTGTTTAGAATGTTTTAGTTTGTATATAGCCTTTATTGTTCAGCACACTTTCCTCCAAATTTTGATTTTTTTTTCACACACATATATGTCCCTAATTTAGTTTTTGTACTTTCCAAAAAACGTTTGCCTTAACAATGGTGGCTATTTATTGCCTGGTCCTTTTTAGCTTATATCAGGTTTTAAACACACTTCTGTAAAGTAGTAACTCAGAGTAGCCAGTTCTCTTTCAAGACAAGTGGCTCATAACATTGGTGGCAAAAATCACAACAGTGTTCTACAGGAAAATGCCATTAAGCAGACTTCTCCACCTATTACAGTATCTGTTTTCCTCTACTTAATTATGATCCCAAATGGGCAACAGTCTGAGTTGCACAGATTTTCATGCACTTTTAAATAGTCCCTTTAGATATACTTCAGAGATCCATATCTGTTACAACCAAAATAAGTCATAGAGGAAGCCATTTACAAAATCATTGTATAAAATCTATGAGCTGGTTTAAAGCAGGGTTAAGCTCCTGCTTAATTCATTGAAGACTCACATCAACTTCAGCTGGAGATGAACTCGGCCCCAATTTCAGCCCAGGAAGACAACCAAAGCATTTTCAAATTGCATACCACAGTATGTAAAGTGTTGTGTACACTACATACATCCCTATATCTACTGCTATAATGCTTAGCCTTTTATCACTTAGACTAGAAGAATCACCATTAGTTATTAGCAGTGTTGTACACATAACAAAATTACAGAAGTCATTTTCTGTTCAGTGGAAATCACAGCTATATTGTAGATTAAAATATTGATCACTCTAATCCAATATATTCTGCCTGACAATGATTACTGTAAATCAGAGAATAAATGCAAGAACAATGCAGTGACCTATTTTTAGAAGTTTGTTTTCCAGTTCCCCTCAGTTGCTGGTTACACATGTCCTGAAACATGAAAATGTCAATGGATTATTCCCATTTTCTCTTACATAACTATGGAAGATCTTACGGTGAATTCTGAACTATATAATTCTTACATTTATGAAAAGATATGTAGACTCTGACAGCTTGATAATTCAGAAAAGATCAGATCAACCATGCTGTTGTCTCAGCATGCTCAATGGTAACTGAAGATGATCATTGTGATAATTCTTTAAGGTCTACAACTCTTTTCTACTGGGAGGTACTTTTGAAGATGCTGCTAAGCCAGTTTCCTTGCAAAGCTGGTGAACACACGAGGGCATACTGTGTGCAGAAATTATGCAGATGTATGCAGAGAGAAAGGGCAATCAACTTCTTCTCTATGTCCAGAGCCTGTGAGGCTTATATAGGCATTGAATAATTGTAGCTTTTTGAACTGGTGGAGCACAGGGATTTCTCCTTCAGTACATTTCTAGGAGTGGGAGACTGTCCCAAAGGAAAAGTAGAAGAAGAATGCTTTTTCTATGCCATGTGTGTCAACCTGAAATATGTAGAAGAGAGAAAATAGGTAGAGAATTTTGGAGATCAATTACTCAAACACCATTCAAGTTCCTTGGCTTTATGGCTACATACAATTAAGAAGGTAGCTTAGATGCAAATTACCAAAATACACTTGATTTACTCATTTGCCCTTGAGGCATTACTGAGAAAACTCCTAAATTAATAATAATTACCTCTAGAAAAAAACTAAGTAATGCCTCAACATATTCCCAAGGGCAAATTCCCTGCATTGGTTTCTGAACTGTGAAGTCATAAAACTGTGAAGTCATAAAAAGTCTCAATCATAAACATGAATTCAGGTATTTATTATGAACTCTTTATTTTTAGTCCTAGACTTTTCATCAAAATCTACCAATGAAGTCTTGCACTTGCTTCTGAAATGGAGATGTTCTGGACCTCACTATACAGATGTAAGAATAACCTTTTGTTTACTTTTCATTGATTTATCTAAAACCTGTCCACTTGTACTTTACACTCAGACACAGCAAATATTTCAGTGAAACATCTCAAAGTAATTTAAGAAACCTTAATCCCCATCCAGACGTTGTGTAAAGTACAATCCTAATGAAGAATACTAGGGTCTTGTATTCATGATTAGTTTTGGAGATACTAATGCTACAAATGTTTTAATTTTCTTTTTCTATTCAGGCCTTGTTCTTAACTAGACTGTTCTATTCTTCATTTGGGATTACTTTGAAGAAGCAGTAAATAGCTGCCAAAAAACCCCTCCTGTTAATTTCACAGGGTTTAAACTCTGTTTTAACCATTAACAAACTATTACTATATGCCTGGAAGCTTCAACTTTAAATTAGACAAATCTATAAATGAAATAGACTTTTCTAGGTATTAGAACTTTATCTATGTTTTCAGATTTGGCCACAGAGAAAAATATCATCATATGAATTTTAACTTTTGCAAATTTGTTGCATTCTTTTTTTGTTGCATTTGTTCATTCAGAGAAATAATATTCATTAGTAAAGATCACTTTGAATTAATCAAAACTGAAATTAAATCCTCCTCAATTTTCTCATGGTTGGCAAACTTTTCTAGATACTATTTTCTAGTACTACCCATACTAATATTATGGGATAGCATAAGGTAAGATACAAAGCTACATTTTTGTAGTCTACTAAAAAATGTTTTTGATAGAAATGTTTATTATCTTCTGTTTTACATGGGCAAAGCACCCAAGTAACTGGATCTATTATTATGTTTTAATAAATAATTCACAACCAGAGGCAAAAAGAGTTGTTTTATCTAAAGAAGAAGAATGACAGGAATTAATTTATAGTCTTTGATTCAGAGTTTTGGATAGTTTTGAATGATTACCATTGATTAGTTTGTCATGTGTTGGGAGAGCACATAACATGGTGGGTTAGGTGGGAGCCAGACATTGCCAGTGCCAGCCTCTTGATGCAGGTATGTGTGCATTGCAATATCATCACTCATCATCTGTTAAGTATTCCTGGGCTCTCAAACAGCTTAATGAACTTCCTTTGGAAAGGATTTGTCCTTTACAAGGACTAGATTCTTCTGCTGTAAAAAAACCCCATAACTTGTGCTCTAGCAAGTGGGATCTACATAAGGGGTAGGACCAATTGCATTGCCAGGCAACATGTGTGGTGAAAACTCATCTAGTGCTTATCTGCTAACTTGATAAAGGATACAAGTGACTTGTTCATGTTGATACAGAAGCAGAACTGCATTTTACCACACTGGGCTATTGCACCTCAGATTTTCTCCTTGCTGCATCAAGACTCTAATTCAATTTATATACCATTGTTTGAGTTGATTATATTACATTAATTGTGTAGCTTTGTTTGCCATAATATTCTACTCAGACTTCTGATTGTAGAGCTCAACACTCAAAGAAGTACATGCATCTTATTAGCATATACTAATGAAAGTGATTATTAGCATCTACCCTGAAACACACTAGCGAATGCAGATGTCATTTAGCTTTGTAGTTCTGATACTGAATATTCATAGGGTTTCTGGGAAAGGCATTTTACCCTTGTATTTAAGGCCAGAAGGGAGCATTAGATCATTTACTCTGACCTTATGTATACCTGCCATTGAATTTCAGCCAATTGATTCCAACAGCTTATTTTATAAAAAGACACTTGGTCTTGTACCAAGGATCAACAGTTACACTCTGACTCTTTCCCTCAGTTTGAATCAGTGCACAAACATCCTTCTTTTGAAAAATGCATGTCCTTTTTCTACCTTGACTGTGTCTGGCTTCTAGTTATTATGGTTTATTAAAGCCTTTCTTTGCTGAGGGAGAAACACCTTTAATGCCAGGTATTTGCTCCTCAAAAAAATACCTGTGCGTTGTGTCAAATCACTTGTCAGTCTTCTTTTTGACATGCTAAACAGATTAAATTTAAGTTCTTCTAAGGCATTTTCTGAGCACTCAGTGATTTTTCATTCTTTTCTTTGCCTTCTCCAGTTTGTTAAATGTAAACAACAGTGTTCCAACACTGCAGTCAGAAACATCACCCTGAGAGATTAAGTTCTCCTTTCTTTGTTTACAGTCAAGGATCAGAGTACACGGAGGTTACAGTGAACCGGTTTTCTCTTGTAAAACCTTTTAGGGATTCCCCTGCATATACCAAAGGCCTGCAATTCTTCTTTACAGATATATAAAACATTATTTTTCTCTAGTATCTTCAGCCTGCTATGTGATCTAAGTGTTACAAGATTGTTTTGGTATTATCACCATTCTCCAGATTTTGTCAGTGTGCCAAGGACATTTTTTTTTTCTAGAATAATAATAAAAATGTTTAATAGTAGCATTCAGCTGCTCTCTGTAGAGCCCTGTTTAGAAGCAAACTGATTTGATGATTCTTTATTAACAGATATTTTGATATAAGAAAAGTAGCTCTTCAAGATCTACTTCAGTGAAGATACTTAATGTTAATTTGTTTAAAAAAAATGGGTATAAAACAAACTGTCAAAAGATCAAGTTTATTAGATTTACAGAACTGTAATCTCATTAAAAAGCTGAATATGATCCATGCGCGTCTATCAAATCCCAAATGACACCAAAAAAAAAAAACAAACAAAGATTTTGATTAATTTTGGAACAGCAGTTCAAGAAGTAGCTAATCTAGAAAGTAACTGTCTGTACTTCCTTTTTTATTATTATTATTATTTTATGTTAATCATTCAAATAAAAATATACTAAGAGAACACTGGGTTTTCAAATTGAAACAAGAACACAAGTAGGGAAGTACCAATAGAGAAAACTTATGCCTACCATTGTTTCCAGAAGTCTGCCACATCTAGATTCAGTTTACATAGCTAGAAATTGGATAGAAGCTGTGAAGTAAAGGCATTTAGCACCATCATCATCTCAGTTTGGCCTAAGGAATGAAGCAGCAATTGATAGCTGAGCCAGTGTTACTTGTCTTGAAAGCAGTGCTAAAATGAAATAGATTGAGATATATATACATATATATATACACATTAATAAAATTATTGTCTCCTTATAAACCTTCTGGTCTCGCATTGCTAAATTTAAGATAATATCTGTCCAAACCAGGACAGTGAGGAAAAAAATCTTCTAGAGAGCAGAAGTTCTTCAGTAACTGCAATCCTGATCTCAGAGGTCCATGGGTTAGGAAATTTTTTATAGTAAAAGTAATACCTAAGTACATTATGTGTAGCTAGTCAGTTGCAATTTTGGTGGGGTTTTGTTTGTTTGTTTGTTTTTATCTGAGTTGCTGCTAGAGACAAAGCACAGGTAAGTGTAATATTCTGTTCTTTTATATACATTTGACTTATTAATGGTCAGAATTTTTACTTCAGTCTAACTTGAAGGCTGAATGCTACTTGTTGTGTAAAAAAAAACAATTACAGCATTCAAATCTGGGAAAGTTTTTAAGGTCAGTATTTAACATTATTCCACAGATCAGCAAGCATGAGATCAACACTCTTAAAGGCTGTTTCTGAATCTGGCCATCCAGCTGTGTGCAATGTAGTAAGTCACCGAGAATAAGCAATATGTCAAAGTACCTTGTCAAAAGTAGTAAGATCTTAGGCACCATCCTTTTTGCCTATCAATCAGTCCAAAGAACCCAGCTGAACCCCAAGGTTCAAACAGAAACTATATATTGTTGTCCTTCCACGGCAACTCACCACAAGTAAGGGCTTATAATGTTTTTAATAATGAAAGAAGAAATGTGAAAACAGAACAAATGCTGGGTAGGTGGAAGGTTTTTCCAGAACGTACAATGGGTGGCATTATTGACTCTACCTTTCAACAGAGGTGGGGGGGAAGAGAAAAGGTGGGAGGAAGATAAATCTGAACACTCAGAGCACAGCATGCAAGACTATCCAACAGTATACAGTGAACTTCAAATTCTGAACAGACTCTGAATTCTTTACTTACCCTATACATATATATTCTTACCATATATATACAAGGCAATTAAAAAGCCAAGTCTTCAGATTTCTTTTAAGTAACTCTGCTGTTTTATTGTTGCCTGATACCATATTCTGCAACTGTTGTAGTAAAGGGTTATAACTGTAGCAGTTACATTACAGTTAAATAGAAAGAGGTGATCTCAATATTGGAAGATTAACTGCCATCAGCCTGAAATTGTTTTCCCAGACTCTTAGGAGACTGACAGTAAAACTACAAGATTAAGCTGCTTACATCCCACAGAACTGCCATAAGGACATCTCACTTCTATGGTTTCCACAGGAAATTCCACATATTTTCTTTTGACCTGAAAATCAGATTTTTAAATTTTAAAGGTAGTGCTGCAGTTCAAAAGATACAAACTGAAAAGATTCTGTGTTTCAGTAATATTAAGCACAGAAATCTGATTAAAATATGCAGGCACACTTGTTTTGAAGGTTATCCACAGTAATGGAGGGAAGACAGATTGGCAAACAGTACCATGTCCTCCTTAACCTGCACCATTCAGGTGTGACACCATCACAAATACACTCTTCAGCTTAATGCAGTCATAATAGTAATGGGACTTCAAGAATGAATGGTTTGAGACTGACTGACCCAAAACTGGAATAATGTGCAATATGCCTGTCATAGATATTATGTCAGCATAATTAAATTGGAAAATGTAATTAATCTAGCATCCCAAGTAAATGTGTGTGGATAATTTTAATTTACAGCTGTCCAAAGTCAATGTAACAGCCTACTAAACAGGCTTGGTAAAGAATTTGCCCTTTGCATTGGCTTAAAGGTCTTGTAAGGCACTGTGAGTATAAAATTAGGTACATAGATTTATTTAAGTATCCTTTTGGGATGCTGCTAATTCATCTGTGACAGATATGATTCACTGAAATATTTGTGAAGAACAAATGTTGCTATGTGAGTTTAGTTCAGATCATCTGAAATTCATAGCTGAAGTTTAGTGAACATGATACAGCATGGTACTCAACTGATATTCTCTTCAAACAAAACATAAGATAGGGATAAAGACTCTGACATTTTAAATTTTTAAATGTTTGCAAATGTAAGTGCCTTTCATTTGGAGTAAAACGAACATCAACTGTGTTAACTCCTTATACTTAAGAACAAACTAGTTGATTAACAGAAATGGATATGTTATGATGTTTTGCATGTATCCACTATGATATTGGCAGCCTGTAAGCAATTGTGATTTTAGAACTTTTTTTTTAAATTATACTTTAAATATACTTCCAGCTTTACTGAAGGTAGGTTTCCTAATTCATTTGCCAGTGTGTGGAGGTTATGTCTTCCAACGTGTAACTTTGCAAGGGACTACAGTTTGTTGCCTGTTGGGAAAGGATCTGAAGTTCACTGCAATTACCTTTAAGATTCCCTATATGTTGTTTCTTAATAGTTCTGGAATGAAAACTAGTATGTAATTACTGTAAAAACTTTAAAAAGCAGGTCAAAGTAATATTTTGACACAAAACCAGTGTAGATAGGAGTATGACAGTTTGGTTGGGTATGTATGATAATCACAAGAACAATCTCTTCTAAGCTTCTTATCAGAAAGGTATCTGCTACCCACTTTACAGAAGAGAAGTAAAGCAAAGCAAATGCTCCTCCCCACTGAAGCAGAACTTAGAGCTAGAGCATTCAGAGAAACCTTGTTCATGATTTAGGGAAAGGCCCTCTCTGAACTGAATTCAGCTTTCTTGACCTTTTCAAGCCTCCAATGCAGGTAGATGGTACAGTTCAACATACTGAGCTTGGGTATTTTTTAAAGTGAGATATACTATGAACACATAAAACTTAAAAGGTATAAGTGAAATAATTGCCAATTCAATTTTACTGTTCTGTATACAAAATACATTTTGGGTGCCAGTTTCCACATTTCAGGACATTTTAATTGCACACGTATAATTTCCAGTGTTCTAACATATTATTTATATGATCTGTGACTTGTACAAACTTTCTGACTTGATCTTAGTGCTTCTTAACTGTATGGTAAAAAGATTACATCCTTTTTCTGATAGATAGGTCATTCAGGTTTGTACTCTCATATACACATATTTATGTGTGGGAGTGAGCTGGGAACATAACTGTTATCAGTCTAGTAGCCAAGGTCTGTGCCCAGCTGTCATGATTTCTAAGACAAACCCATTTTACCTGTTTATGATGAGATTCCATCTAACTCTGGAAAGAAGTATGTTTAAAGCTCAACTGCTGAATAATATGGATGAGGCTTTTAAATGAATTTAAAGCACCTTGCTTAACCTTACGCTTGCACCCCATCAGATGTAAGGCTAGTTTGGTGTGACATGTATGTCATTTATCTGCCAGTGGCTGGAGGAGGAGAAAGAGTGAAGCAGAGGCAATTTCCTTCACCAAGATTCCAAGATCCCTTTATTTATTAATTTACAGCTCTTTTTATACCCTTTTAACTTCAAGGTAATTGGACAAGAAATCAGCCACCACCTGGGGCGATTGGCTGGGGTGCCACAACACCCATAATCAAAATATTTCTACTGTTTTACAAACAAATGCCAGCAAGGTCACAGCTTGGTGAGAACCTTCACTTCCCATAGGAAGGAAAAGTCCTTTGCTTCAGCATTTTAACACCCACATATGTATGTTCAGACCTGCCCTTAGAAATACAGTTAAATATATTCACTGCAGCTATAGTTTAGTGATTTTATGCTGTATATTTTCCCTCATGGTTATTTTTGTTCTCATCTCTTCTATGTGTTGGTTGGGGTTTTTTTTGTTCATAATGATAAACTGGTAAGCTCTTCTGAAAGCTAATCCCCTGTTAGCTTTGTAGCTACTGTGCTAATCTCTTGTTAGCTTTGCTGCTTGTATTCCTCGAGCTGATTAACATTCTCTAATCCAGAGCTGAATCTCTTTGCTCCAAGTACTTATGTTTGTATGGATATGTATTTTAAAAATAATTAGCTGAAGAATCCTCCCCATAGAAGTTAAAATGATTGAAGACATTTTATATAAGATGATGTTTAAATGGTTTCAAGCCAAGTATGATTTTTCTTCTGATTTGTCTTTTCATCTGGGAACAGCCAAGCCATATGTTTATGATTTTTTAAATTAACCCTCAGCTACTACTATCTGACTTTGGCAATTCTAGACACAAAACTGTAAGGTAAGCAGGGCTAGACTTGTGAGAATTTTTGTCTCTCTAGGATCCTTAGGAGGCACAGATCTGTTGCTTTCATTGTACTGCAGCCATTCATGCACTCAGAAAAAGTGATGTGACCACTGCAGTGGCTGGCTCAAGTTATTTAACTTTCAGACACAAACCAAAGCATCTCTAGCTTGTGTAGCCAAACAAGGAACAACCAAAGATGCCCAGGATTTCCATTTCCTATAGTTTCCTCCCCAGTGGCAGTGACAATAATAGTTCTGTTGTATTAGGAACACTGCAAAGACTACATCGATCTTAAAAAAAAAAACCCAAACAAAAAAAAACCACCAACAAAAAAACATGTCTGCTAAAAGTTAGAGTCTGCTAACTGAAGGGAGGAAACCAGATATCACAATAGTCCTGTATGTCCTGTTTAAGTTTCCTGTGTCTCTTTCCAATTATAATATTGCATTTCATGAGCTTGGCCTTTTTCTATTACTTAGGTTTTACATCAGAGCATTCCAGAAGTTAGTGATTTCAGGGGAGCTGCCAATTCACAGGAATTTCACTCCCTAGGAAGTGGCAGGTCTGAATGATGATACTCATCTATCCTCTTTTGCCCAGCACAAGGTCAGAATTCCCCACTGGCATCTCACCACTTAGGTCATGACCTAACACGAAGTTCATTATGTTCAAGTGCTAGGTGGACTACTGCACAGAAAAGCTGGTCAGCATTCACTTTGATGCTCATTACATAACAAAATCATAACAGAATACATAGTGTGTCAGATTGCTTAAGGCTTTTGCTTTGTTTCCTACTTTCATTTCACCCAGAATGCTTCAGTTTGCTTGGTTATTTCTCTCATTAATAAATAATTTTATGGCAAATAATCATTCCTCAGTGTAATTTTTTTTTTTTCTGTGGTTACATCTCTAGCCATATCTGCTGGCCTGTCAGATATTAAACAGGTAGCTGCAATTAGTTAGGCTAGGGTCAACAGTGGTGGAGAAAGAGGTCAAGGCTTGTAGCACTCCCAAATCGTGACTCCTCATAAATTAAACTGTAAGTAATAGCAAGTAACATTGCTGTTCTCTAAGGAATGGAATAGTCTGAACAAATCTGTCTTCCATTAAATTTATCTGCAGGGAAAAAAAAAAAAGCCTCCTTTCTTGCAATTACAACAAAGACACACAACCATTCACTTTTGTCCTCACTAGACAAGTACAAAATGTGATTTATCAATTTAACATGAACATTATGAGGTTTTCTTATTTTGTTGCATTGACTGCATAGCAGACATATACAGAGCAGAGAGGTCCCCTGACACAACAGACTGGTGTGGAGGCTTCTCCAGGCCAGCACTGCACTGAGCCCCTGTGGCACACACAGTTCACTGATTTAAAGCTAAATTAACTCAGGTGTCCTCACAGCACTTGAGTCATTAAGCTTAGATCTGATGCACACAGAAGTATTTAGGTGTTTTATACCTGCAGTGTGGATATGTTCTTACAATACAATGCCATCCTGACTCACAAGTGGTTTTTTGAAGAAAAATGAACAAAAAGGTCAACAAATATACCTCATGAAACTGGAGGTAGTAACAGTATGGTAACAGAGAGAAGATAAGTTTATGGGACTACCTGTAAATTACATTTTTTATATTTCTATGTATACTAGAAAATATATTACTGAGGCAGAATATAATTTGTGGTGATAAATTAGACTGCTGGGATTCATTTTTCAAGAAGTTATATCCTTTTCATGCTTATGTAACCCTAAATTGTGATTAAGCCATTGTATTAATCCAAAGCTGAAGAGCACTCGTGTTTCATATTTTTGAATACTCTCTAATTGGGAGAGATGATTCAATCTACAATTCCCATTTAAGTGTTTATTTTGTTGATTTTTTTTTTCATTTGCCATGATAATGATAACACAAGCACGACATGAGAGTTACCTTAAGTTCAAGAAAAGAGCATTTAGTTGTTAATTTAAAAATTAAGTCTAAGTCCTTGCTTATATAAAGGTTATTGCAACACTATCCTGCAGTGCTGTATTTTAGCTGATTAATTTGTTACACAGTGTATGGTGATACACAAATCTGCTGACATAAGATTCATAGCCCATCTTTTAATTAAATTGTTAAAGAATGATAGAGGATACTAGATTGTGAGAATACTCATATTTTACTAATTTCAATCCACTTCTAAAACTAGGTGTAAAAGCTGATGTTAGGCCAGTGAACATTTAAAGTAGAATGTCTTTTTTAATTTTAGTCTCAACACACCTTGTCTGCACAGCTAGTATTTTATTTTTATACACTGTTTAGATGTTAAGTATCTATGCAAATCATATATTAATTTTTATATAGTCAGAAATAAAGAATATAGGGTTGTTATTTTTGTACCAGGCATATATTCTCAGGCATATTTATTTCATTCAAGTAATTTTATCTATTGATACCAACAATTATCACAGTGTAAAAGGTAAATATGGAACACATTTCTTTTATCTGTGTTAATTTTTACCATGAGTAGAGATCTAAAGAACTTAAGCTTATTGATTTTGTACAGCTGGTGATCACACATACATCACAGTGAGTCCTCCTATCTTATCACTCTACAACCACCTGAAAGAAGGTTGTAGTGAGGTGTGTCTAGGTCTGTTATCCCAAGTAACAAGTGATGGAGCAAGAGGAAATGGACACAAGGTACACAAAAGAAGTTTAGTTTGGATAATAGGAAAAGTATCTTCACCAAAAAGGTTGTCAAGCATGTAGCAGGCTGCCCAGGGAAGTGGTAGAGTCACCATCCCTGGAAGTATTTAAAGGATGTGTACATGTGGTGCTGAGGAACATGCTTTAATAGTGAACTTGGCAGCATTAGGTTTATGGTTGGACTTAATGATCTTAGGTGTCTTTCCCAACACTAAATGATTCTATGATTATTTGATTAGCTGAGTTTTGGAAACAAACATATCCAAGAAGTTTTGTAAACTGAGATAAATTTTAGGAAATCATGACTACCATCTAACTGAAACAAAACAGATCCATCATCTCTTGCTTAATCGAACATTTTTACATATTTCTGATTACATTTGTGTCAAGAATAATCTGTTTTGACATATTTGAGACAACTTTTACAAATAAAATCAAGCAAGTAATTTTACTTTCCATGAGTGTCCTTGAGCTGAAAGACATCATTTCAGCTTCTCCACTGTTGACATTTTTTTAAACAACTGCAGATTTTTTTAGCATTTGAAGTTTACTAGCTTTGAAAAGAGAAACTAAAACATCCATTAATGAAACAAACATAAGACTGTATTAAAATATCATGGAGATTATAAATGTAAAGAGCATTCTTATAAACATGCTTTCAGTTATCTGAAACTGGCCACTGAATTTCATTTGGTCACTTCTGAACAAGATGTAACCTTAGACTGCATTGTATCTGTAATAATCGTATTCAGTCTTAATTTCATGTGACAGAAAATATCTAGAGAAGCCTTTCAAACAGCACACTGCTAATATTGTTATCACAGTGGTTTATCCAAACATGTCATTACACAGCAGCTATGTCTATGTATAGTATCTCTGAAGCTAGTTCTATCAGCATAGACCCCAGATAGCCTCAGAGTGCAAAATATGTAAGAAAACACTTTCCAGTTGCAGGTTCAGTGCGTCACTTGTATAGTACATCCCAGTTCCTGCACCAGCTGTGTGCAATCTTGTTTATCCAGAAAGCTAGGAAAACACAGACAGGCTATAAAAGTTCTGATTTATATAAAAATCTGCTTGGAAATCTTAGCAGAAAAGAAGTAAAGCTGTCATGTTGCTGTTTCCTGCTTGGGGTCAGGGCTTGAAGATGCCTGAAAGAGGAAATTTATGTTTCATAATCAATGTAAGAACTTTGACAGCAGGAGTGGCATTGTGACAAAGACATTTCTTAGTCTTTTCACAGGGAATTAAAAGCTCCCACTGGTTTTCACATTCTCAGGAGTTCTGATGCTCTTCTCATGCAGTGAAAATGTGAGAAGTCCATGATGTATTGGGATCAGGAAGAGACCAAGAGGTTTCCAAACAAGGTTCCAATGAAATAATCTTCTGCATTTATCAAGTGACATGAGGCTTTTTTAATGAACTATTTTCTTAGAAAGCTAATTAAGGTATGTTTCTCTTGTTTCAGTGAAAAGTTTCTATTGAATTCTTAGCTACTAAATGAAGAGAAGTAAACAAAAGGTCTTTTTAAAAACCTTGTCTGCATTTTTGAGGGATAGTGAAAAGGCAGATATCATGGATGACATACCATACTATGTTCCCTATATCACTTAGATTATTTAATTGTTAATTACAGAAATTAGTTGGAAGTGGCTAGCATAGGGGTACTGATAGTGGGAATACTGAGATGGTTTTTGTCACAGTCCTGCTGAAGTATTTATACTAACACAAATCATTTAAAAGAGATGCTATCTTGGAAATGTAGGCTTCTCAAGCACATGGGTCCTTCATTCTTCCCAGTAAGTTTTGCTTGCTTTTCTTTTTCAGCCACACCCTAGAAAGTGGGTGTTAGAACGTGTAAGTGGCTGCCTTAGAACAGATTGGGATTTTAAAGGTGACAAAAAGGCAAGTGCAATTAAACCCCATATTTTTAAAATAAAAAACACTCCACCTGTCAGAGGTTAACAGAGGTAGCACATTAATGGTAGCACAAGAGTGTTCATAACTGAAATATGATCTTTCTCAGTTCACACAAACAAAAAACACAATGGAAAAAAAAAAAAGAGGTATTGTGATTTCTGCACCCCCTTCTTATCCAGCTCATATTGGGGAGGATAGGGCTACATGCTTCAGAGGACACTGGACCTCCAAGACCATAGGACACATATGGAAGAGCTAAAGCTTCTCACTTCTCATCTTCCTGTATTCACTTCACTCATCTATGTGAGGCTTTTTCCTGTATCTTGCCTTCTCTTCCATTTCCTTCTATTTTCAGTCTTTCTTTTGAAGTAATTCCTTCCCTATTTGCAAATGTAGAGCAACTATTTACTGTACAGCATAAATTTTGGGTAACTGGAATCTGGAGTAACAGGATCTGTGATTTCTCATTAAAAAAAAAAAAAAGGTATAAGGACATAAACTTTTTGGAAGCCTTATGGCAACCCTGGTGTCTGAAGTCAAAGTGTCTAGTCAAGGGCTATTGGGCCAACCCTCCTAAACACTTGAGAAGCAGGGTACAGATTGAATATAATTTTATGATAATTATTGTCCAATGACATTCAGAATCTGATGAATGTGGATAACAGATGGTCTGAACTCTCTTCAGCTTGGATGCTTAGATCAATCTTTAATGTCTGATAGGTTGTTTGAATATGATTTACAATTACTATAGATATAAGTAACTTCTGAAAGTCACAAGGAACATATAGCTGATGAGAACACAACAGGTGATTTAGTGTTTTAAATGCTCAGTGCTAAGATGTCAGAATTATCATCAAATTAGCATCTGATATTTTAATGAGAATACCATTTAAAAATTCTACACCCAAAATAAACAGTTACTTTTGAAGTATAAAGCCTCAGCTTTATACTTTATTATGGTGTTTTGATTATAAAATTAATAAAATTAGAGTGATATAATAAAAGCTTTGAATAAATTAATAGTTCCATCTTCCCAGTCTTTAGCACAGATGTGTATAAATAACTAACACAGCATAAGGTGAGTACTTGAAATTCTAGGAAAAAAATAAATTAAAAAATGGGTATACTGTCACTAATTTCACATTATCTAGCCCATGCACTGCAGGGAACTAGGGTTGTTTAGCCCGGAGAAAAGGAGGCTTGTGAGAGACCTTATTGCTCCTTTTTATGTGAAAGGCGGTTGTAGTGAAGTGGGGGTTGCTCTCTTTTCCCATGTAACAAGAGATAGGACATGATGTGTAAATGGCCTCAAATGGCACCAGGGGAGGCTTAAGAGAATTTTCTTCACCGAAAAGGTTGTCATTCACTGGAACAGGATAACAGCCGAGTCACCATCCCTGGAGGCATTTAAAAACGTGTAGGTGTGTTACTGACGGTCGTGGTTTACTGGTCACCTGTCCGTGCTGGGTGGATGTGGATGCTGGATGATCTTAAAAGATTTATTTCCACCAAAACAATTCTCTGGTTTTACGATCATCGTCGTGTAGCGCTGAGCCTGCGGACAGCTGTCCCGCATCCAGCTCTACCGCACCGAGCGTCCCCGACAGAGGCCAGCGCTGCTCTCCCGCAACCTCCGCTGAACCGCCTCTGGGAGGTCGCGGCGAGGCGAGAGTTAAAGAACTACATTTCCCATGAGGCACGGCGGCCCGGGAAAAGGTGATTGGTCGGAGCCCGTGTCCAATCAGCGCGGAGGAGATGGGTAGCGGTGCCGCAGGTACTCGCCGGTGGAGGCGAGCGGTCGGGCGGCGGGGGGAATATGGCGCTGGCTGTTGGGGCTCCGCGGCGGCTGCTGCACCTACCGGCCGGGAGCTGCCTCCTCCTCCTGATGTTGCTCCTCCTCCTCCTCTGCGGCCAGCTCGGGGGAGGACAGAAAAAGAAGGAGGTAGAAACGTTCGCTTCTTTCGCCGTCGCGCCCGGCTGAGGGGATGGGGCTGCCCTGCCGAGCTGCCTTCCCCTCGTCAGCGGGCGACGTCGCCCGGCGCTCGTCGCCCTGCTTCCCCCGCGCTCCGCCCGCCGCGGGCCGCCCTCCTGTCCCGCCGTCTCCTTTCCCTCCCCAGCGCTGCGGGGCGGAGGTGTCTGGGCGGCTCAGCCCGCACGGCAGAAGATGGCCGGCTGCCCGCGGCGGCGGTGACGCGTCCAGGGCAGGCGGGAGCCAGGGATGCGCCGTGTTCGCGGTTCCCGGCGGGATGTCCCAGCACGGGCGGGTGCCGTCCCTTGCCGTGGGCCTCGAATTCCCTGATGTTGAGCGAATAAACGGAAAGGGCCGCCGTCCTTTGCTCGCTGGCCGCCGTGGGCCTCGGTGCCTCAGAAGCCAGCTCAGGGTGTGCAGGGCTGACCTGCGATGAGCCATTGGTGCTGTCCATGAGCAATGCCCGGTGTTAATAAGTGAAACTGAAGCGCTGGCAGCGGGTGTGCGTGCGGGTGCAGGTGCTGCTGCTCTGGGGAAGGTGTCTCCTGGGCAACAGAAACATGGAGGAAGGAGCAGCTGTAATTAATTTTCAACAGCAACAGTCTATCTTAAGCAGCTTCTTTACTGAAGTAGGAAAATGCAAAATATGTGGTGTAAATATTTGCCTTTTCAGGTTTCAGCTCCACTAGAGCTTGCTGCACCTGTCTCCACAGCTTGCCCTTGATTTCAGGCCATGTTCTTATATACTCCATGCTGGGCCAACCAGTAGAGTCTCTATATTTTCTCCCTAACTTGATTTAGGGGTGGAGAGAACCTTTTACTGAACTGGAGATTTTAGTTTTCCTTTGTACATCTTTTGTTAGTGTAACCAGTAGACTTTTGTGGTGTTAGTGGAGAGGAAAAGAAGAAGTTTGCTAACAGATCCTGTCTTTGATCTGTCTGCTCAAACAAAGAGAGGATACAGGAAAATATTTTTGTTTTGCTTTTCTTCAAAGAACTCTGTAGGTTACCAAGGCTTATAGACTGAAGAAGTAAAGTGAGGGGGAGCAGTGAGGCAGATGCTGATGTTTGCTCCCAGTGTCCACTGACAGGACTCAAGGCAATGGTTTAAAGCTGCCCCAGGAGAAGTTGGGATTGGATTGGATAGTAGGAAAAGGTTTTTTCATTGAAGGAGTGTGCAAGCACTGGAACAAGCTGCCCAGGGAAGTGGTCATGGTTCAAGCCTGTCAGTGTTCAGTAAGTGTTTGGGCAATGCTCTTAGGTGTGTGACAACTTCAAGGCTGCCCACCATGGAGTCTGGAGTTGGACTCAATGACCTTTGTAGGTTCCTTCTGAATCAGGATATTCTATGATCCTAAGAGGCCGAAGTTAGCTTGTAAAATACTACTTTAAGTATCTGAACAGTGATCTGGCTTTGTGGTTTTATCAGGTTAAATGATAATCTGATCACTGGTATCAATCTATTGGGTATCAATGTGAAAAACAAACACATTGACTCTAGACATTCGTTTTTTTTACTCTTTCTGGGAAGAGTAGGCAATCACATGTTGCTTTTCTGCTATAATTAACTACTTTCAAAACTTTAATGTACTACATTTTTTAATAAAACATCTTTAATGTTTGACACTTCTGATTCTCTCTTGCTGGGATGTGCTGGCATTGTGACTTTTGTTGACACTTTCATGTGGAGTGCCAGCTGTGCTACCAGGGTAGGTGAAATCATTTATGTTCCTTTTTGAATCAAAACCTTTCCTAACAAATAAATAATGGGAAATTAAAATGGACATCTACAGTTACTTTCTATAAAGTCTCCCAGTCCTACTGCAGAGGTGGTATATAACAGGACTGACATGGGTTGTTTTTTTTTTTGTCTAGCCATTTGGTACTTCAGTTCAGGATGGTATTTCTCATCTTTAAAGCTTGTTATTCACTGTATTCCTTTTTTCACTGATTTAATTAACTTTGCAGTCTTGCTTCAGTTTATGCAAGCTTAAGGAAAGTATAGCAGTGGTTTTCAGGGGATTGCTTTGTATGTTAGCATTGTGTGTGCTATATCTGAAGCCAGGCTCCTTTTCTTGCTCTACTAATCTCATGTTGAAAACTGTAGTAGTTTGCCCAGCATTTGTAGGGGAACATCCCTATGTGAAAGGTGAAACTTAAACCTTCTTAGAGTAAGTGATTTGGAAAAAACATTTTAAAACTCTTCTGAGGAAAACTACATGAATTGAAAGAGCACAAGATCTTGTGCTGTGGGAGTTTTCTGTTCACAATATTGTCCAGAAGCACAGTAGTAAAAGCAGAGATGGTGGAGTTTGACATTACTGCTAAAGCTGACACAGGGAAACTATTTGTGTAGACCAACATATTGGCTTCATTCAGGTGGAGGTATCTTGTCAAGCTTAAATCTACTAAAAAAAGATGCTGATGCTGTATAGCTGCATTGTAGTAATTCTGTAATTAACCTGCTATAATGGCTTAGTTTGCCCTGAGTATTTTTGAAGTATTTAAGACTGGTATCTCTCACCTTGTCCTCCCCATGTCCCTCACTCTTTTTCCCAACTGAGTGTAGAAGTTATGGCAGTTGTGAGAAATTGTTGAATATGGTGTTGCATGGACAATCTAATTATTCTTTATCCAAAACCTCAGCCATGCTTTTATTGTTTCTGACAAATGTGTCTCTGATGTGCATCTAGAAACCTTTAACAGTGGTGACTCTAAGACTTCCTTAGGGTAACCTATTACTGCATCTACTCTTCAAAGGATCTATTTTGTTTTTTTCTAAATCTAACCCAAATTTCTGTGTTCAATCCCTAAAATTTGGAGACTGTTATTTCTTGTCCTCATCATGACCATAAAAACCAGATTATTTTTTGATGTGTAGTCGTCTCTGTTTAGAAGGGGACTAAATGTAGCATTTGACAGTTTTTTCAGGCTTTTTTTTTTTTTCATCAATAGAAGCAACTGTATATTTTCTTTGAGTATTAAATGCAATAATTTTCCTGAGAGAATCTTAAGTGCTGAACATACTTTCCTCTGTTTTATCTGAGATTAATTGGGATGTATTGCCAGGGTCCTCTGGTTTCTACACCATGTGTTCTTGTTTTCCTTTGGGTTTACATATTGAGCCCATCTTGTTTATTCAAGGTTATTGATGACTATTAATGTGTTCCTTCTCTTGCAGCCAGAATGGTACCTTCTGCTGTAAAATTCCATTCCTGTTTTATTCATGTTTCACCATAAATGTAGCAGTTCTCACCATTTAGAGTTGGAGACTGTAAAATGTGCAGCAAAGACTGCTGCTTTTGGTCTATGTTACTCCAGAATGGAAAGGGCACTACTGAGCACCAGGAGACAGAGGAATGAACTGTCTTTCAGTGGTGTGATTCTTTCCTTCTGATTGCTGATCTGCTAGCATATTTAATTTGAAGAAAGAATTGATCAGAAACGGGGTAGAGCAAGTGGAGAAAATCCACTCCATCTCTCAGGATCTCTGATACTATTTCGACAATATAGTGATAATTAAAACTGAATTGTCTTCTCTTTATCTCTTGAAATTCTGTGTCACACTAAAGTTGAATATGAAGCAGTTTTGGTCTTTTAATAATTAAAATTTGGGTTTTGTCTCCAGACTGTGGAGCTTTTGAGAGCCTACAGGAAAATGTCTGGTGCTTACACAAGTATGGACTCCTCTTAAAAAGTTGTAATAAAAGCTGACGTGTGGCAAAAGTTGAATCAGTGAAGGGAAACTCAGTCCTGACTATATATTTGGCTTCAAGCCATTTTAAAGATCTATTTTAAGTTGAGAGTTTATATATCCATTTATGTAATTTGCCATTTTATCTATTGCTGCAGTAGAGACAGAAGAGGCTTTTTTCAGGAAATGCTTAAAGCTTTAAAATCACTGTCTTGGCTTTGAAGTGAAATAACATTACTAAGTCATGCCTGAAAATGTAAAATTCTTTAAATGCAATTCTAACTATCTTTCTCTATTCTGTCCTAAAAAGAATGGGGGTGAAAAAAGCATTTGTAAGACTTCTTTTTCTGCTGTTTTTCACAAGCAGAAGAACCCTCCACATTCCTTGCTTTTCTGTCCCTACTTAACTAAACTTTTTGGAGAAATTTGTCAAAATTAATTATTCTTATTTTAATAGAAAACCTTTGTATCTTCAGTGATTGCATACAAGTAAAGGACACTTAGAGCAGCCTGATAGCATTTTGTAGTTGGATTAATGAAACTTTGCTATCCCAGATGTCTCCATTTGGTATCCTTGCTGTCATACAACAGATCAGGGGTGTAATTGATCTTCTCCCCTGTTTCATTTATACCATTTATACAGCACATCCTGTGCAAACACATGGAAAACACAGATTGGATCTGCTGGAGTTCTAAGTGCTTGGGAAGAATCAGTCCATACAATTATGTTGGAAAGCCTTGGTTGGGGTTTTTTTGTTTGTATGTCATTGCTTTAGATCTTCAGATTTATTAATTTAATTTTTAAAAGTGTTTTGAAGGTTACATTTTATTGGCTAAGAAAATGATTAGAACTTAAAAAGGAATGTTACCTGTTATTTGTTGTAAACCTTGTCCTCTTGCTCTAATAAACATGAAAGCAGGATTATTAAAAAAAAAAGTTACCATTTTATATAATGCTATTATAACATATATATATAATCTTTAATGTTTTGTGTGCCTGTCAAAGGTTTGGTTTTTTTTGTTAGAACTTTCAAGAACGAGGAATTGCCATTAAATAAATGGAAAGATATTTTATAGGGCTCCTCAAAGCTGCATTTCAGATAGTAAAACTAATATTTTTATATGCTACTATCAATAGTCCTTCATGTTCTAAGGAAGATAAGCAAATTAATAGTTGCACTGAATGGATTGCATCTCCTATGATGGAATTTAAAAAAAAAAAAAAAAAAAAAAAATATCTTCGTGACAGAAAATAATACCAGAAATTTGAGATGGAGAGGATTTGCACCCTTGCTGGTACAGCCTTCTACAGAAAAACACTCTTCTGTATGATTGCTGAAGTGGTGGCAGGACTTTTATCATTTTCCTCTGGGGACATTGCTCTCCCACCTAATACAATTTACTACTAGAATTTTATTCTGATGTATCCAGTAATACCATTTTGGAATACTTCATCATCCTCTTAAGCAGTTACAGTCCTTAGCCTAATTATGCCATTTCTTTATTTTTTCTTGTTCTTTTCTTTCTGTATCTGCCACAACTTATTTTTTAATTTCAGACTTACTGGTTATTAAGCTTAGCAGAATTTAAATGTGTCACATTCAAATAATGTGATAGACCTGGCTCTTCAATGGGGTTTTTGAGCTTGTAGAGCAGATGTGTAGGTTATAGAGTAAAAAAACAATCCTCACTGAAGTGTTTTATAACTTCTACTAAAGATTTTTGTAAATTTGATTGCTTCGTGAAGTCCTCTGATACACAGCCTGTTTTTCATGATTCATGAAAATAATAGACACTTGTTCAGCTAATTAATGAGCTAATTCCCTTAATACTGCACGCTTATCAGGTCCTGCTGACTACACATTCAGGCTTTTTCACACCTTTTCTTTCACAGATCTTGTCAGTGATGGTGGTGCATTCTGAATCTGAAAAACTTGTAACTCAAAACTGTGCAGTCCTCCAAGAATCTGTTTGTTTAATTTGATAGATTGCAGTGTTATTTATGCACTAGGCTGATTAACAATAAAGAACGAGACATATGTTTTTGGTTTGTGCTGCTTAAACTTTTTATGGTAACTGTAGCTGCTTTGTCTTTGTTTACCTCAGTGATGCATTATTGCTTAAAACATTTTCTTCTTTGTCCTTCTCTTAGTTATCTTCTCCTTAAAACCCTCCCCTACTTTTGATATTAAACTAGAATGAAATCTAAATTGCATTTAATCAATAATTACTAACTTCACTGGCGTACTGATGTAATTTAAATATGAAACAAAATACTTTAATAGGATAAAAAATAATTTTAATTCTTCATCTTTCTATGAAATACATAGCTGGAGACTCAGATTCAGCAAGGGAGATTAATGAGATGGAAGTTAAAACTGACCAGACAGGATGCTTTGAAATACAGTTCCATTCTCTGCTCTGTTTTTTCAAGGTTATCTAACAGCATAAAGAAGATATTTGAACAGAAGTAAAAATCTGGGTTTTTTTTCTGGCAGAGGTAATGCTTTTCTAGATATCCTAGAAGCTGCAGAGCTAAGGCTACATGCAGTGAAGGAATAAATCAGCTGTGCCAGCACAGATTTAGGTGTTTGTCCAAAGAGAGGAATTCAAGCTACAGTTAGAATTGCAGTGCAACTTGGTAATGGAAAGAATAGGGCACCTCCTCATAGGTTGCAGTACTAGCACTCTGAATGCTCTGTCATCTTGAAATAGACAATAAAAAAATGCAAAAGAATGTTTCTGAAATCTTGTTCTTTTCTAGAGTTTGGATGCTAAAACCAGAACTGTAATGTGCTGTCTGCTCTGCTGCCCAGAATGTGGTATTATTTCCCAGTGTAGATGATTACATCCTGGTGAAGTATTGCACAGACTTCAGCTAAAGAATTAGGAGATAGTGGTGCCTGTGAAATATTATGCCATCCAAATTGCATGTAAATATGTTAGAAAGCATGGAGTAAGATAATCACATTTCTAAAAAGCCAACATTTGAGCATCCAAACAACTATTGTTTTGATCCAGCAGGAATATTTCAGTCATACTAATTAGATGTGTCTTTTTAATTACAGCTAAGCAGTAATTGTTGTAATAAAATCCAGGTTATGATGTATGGTATTTTCTTTCAGGGAATAATTGTAAATTTTCCTTTAAGGAAATGTGACATGACCTTGCTTTAAAAAATAGTAAAAATGTTTACCAGGTTTGACTATAAAGATTTAAGAGAAGCCAAGTTCGATGATTAAATCTACTCAGAAGTGAGGGTACTTAAGTCTTTCAGAAACCCATTAGATGATAGCAACTGTCAGTGCTAAGTTGTCCGAATTCTGTATTATTTTTGTGTCACACTTCTAAGTCATTTAGTCATGGCTTGTACTCTTGGTATCCATGGGATGGCTCAGCTTTAATGCATTTCACTCGAAGAGTTTTCTTCTTTCAGCTCTATGAGTGATTTCTATCAAAGCTTCCAAATTAATTGGAAAGCAAGTGGCAGGAATTTCAAGGATGTCGGTCCTAGAAAGCTTAGTGCAGCTTCTAGACGTGGAACTGCTATGCCTTTTACTTGTCCACAGCAGATGGATTCATTTACTGACAATGTGACAGTGCTTTGAGTGGGTGAGGCAGAAATTGTTCAGAAATTGACAGAACGGTGCATTAATATTGAAGTTACTTTGTAAATATTTTCCTTCTGTTGTGAGACACTTTCTCTTCTAAGCTGGTTGTGGATAGAGGCTCCTGTCTGTAAATTGTCTTCAAATCTTGTTTATTGATAGCACTGCACTAACTTTAGTGGGCAATTTGTTTAGAAGCTAAGGAAAAACATTGTTAACATCTGCTGGACAGACTCCAGATATTACAATCTTTCTTTCATTTCCTTTATACCTTTATTTGTTTGGGGCATTGATGATAATTTTCCATTTAAAATGCATGACAGGTGTTGTCATCTGTATTGACTGATTTATCCACCTTAGAGGAAACAAACAATCAGTCAATACAGATAGATTTATATATATACACACATAGATACATATATGTGTGTGCATGTGCATATATATATATATGTACACACACACACTGGAGTGCCCTGGCCTGTATGAAATGCCATTTACATTGCTGTTTAGAGAAGTGAGTTTTTGTCTTTTTGTATCTCTAAGCCTAGATCCTGTAAATGAGCAAAGTGCTTTAACCAGACCTTATGGAGAATGTAGCTTTCAGGGTAAAATTGATCTGAAATGCTCTCATGTAACTGTGTACTGGTTCTGGAGGCAGCCATTATTCAATTTATTTAAAAGGAATAGGCACCCAAAGTTTTACTTTTGTACATATGGAAGAGCAATCCTCATCTAATTTGGAATCTTGTGCTTTAGCCTGTTTTGTACACAGAAATGAAGTGTGCTTCAGTCATTGTGTGCTATGACTTTGCACTATTTACAACAGGATTTAATTTATCAGTGAAATGTGACATCTCAGCCTTTTGTGTAGTTTTGGTTAGAGTCTGTCTGGGAAATTGAAATAGAACAGTTGATACTTATTTCATTTCTGGGAAATGATATGCTGCTTCACATAAAGTAAAAATTTAAAGTAAAAAATAAAAAAAGCACCAAAATTGGGTGCTTGGCTCCTACTAAGGTGGTCTGTATTACTGTTCTAACTCAAGAAGCAGGCTCCTGATCTGAAGAGTATCAGTTGTTTTCCCCCTGCAATGCATTATTTGCACCCCAAAGTGGTCTCCAAGTATGTGAACTGGATTCTATTACTGAAACTGAAGCATGCACTCCAGAAATGCAGGCAATGCACTCTAGTTATTAATTCATTAATTATTCAGTCCTAGCAACCAGTTTAGAATCAGTTTAAAGCAGAATCCTGTGGGGTGTGAATGTTAAGGTTTCAGCAGCAGGTGTTTTATTCTGCAGACCCATTGGTTTGCATTGCTCTGCTCTGTTATCTAGTCACCCTGTCCTCTTAGATGGGCACAGAGACTCTGAGAAGGTTGAAGGATTCACTGTGCCACAGAGGAGAGACAGCAGGGAAGATAATTTTCTAGCTGAATGATGATCATTCAAAAGAAGGGAGTCCCAGGTTCCCACAGCTATTTACGCAGTTAATCCAATAACTGTTCAGCCTAAAACACTGGAATACAAGCTGTTCAAGTAGGTTTACTTGGCCACCATCTGGACGTGAGTGCTGCCTGCCAAACCTCTGACTTGAGGAACACAAGGAGGGCAGTGAAAGAAATCAAGGTTACTTTTAAGCAGTGAGGATTCTTCAGGATAACCTCTGTCCATTCACTTTGTCCATTTAAGCTGCTGTCACCTTCTCAGGTGTAACTGCCTTTGCCAGTGGAAGCTGGTGAAGGAGGCAGGTGGTCCTGTGCCCTGTGCCTGGTACCAACCCCTGAATATTTAGAAGTAATGGGGAACCTTTTTGGGAACATAAAGGTGCTTAAGTCAGCATTTTTATTTTGCTTTTTTTTTCAGGCTGTTTGTGTATTAAAAGAATGTGGAGAAGGGGGAGATAACACAAGCTGTGGGTTGTAAGTACCTGGTGGCAGGCAGGAGAAGCTTGCTCCAATCTGTAGTTGCTAGCTCTTGTCTCAGTTCCCATTTGCTGTAGATGCAAATTCCTCAGTTAACTGCTTCTGTGTGTCTTAGTCAAACTAAGTACTGTGTTACATCTACAGACACCAAGAAAAAGAGAGGATAGCACGAGATTTTAATTGTGTTTGAATTAGTTTACAGGTGATCAAATATCACCATATTTGACTTAGTTTTAATGGAATGCTAAGTGGGAGGAGAGCCACTAAAGCTAATTAGTTTGAGTGAAAAATATTTTATACTGTTGAAAACAGTATAAAATTAGTAAGTGGGTTACAACAGAAAACAGTGAGACCTAAAGTTATTCCACCCCAGGCTTTTAGCCGAGAATGTTATGGGAGGTTTAGCAACCTGTAGTGCCAACAGTAGCAGCACTGATGGACATTGTTACACCTGTGTAAGAACTGAATATTTATATCCTCAGCCCCTCCATAAATTTAGGGCAAATATGCTAATGCCTTGGGTATTCTCATTTTACAACAGCCTCAAGTGATCTACGTTGGAGAGATCACAAGAATGTATTGTGGATTCAGATAAGTAGCTTCATAGAAAGTACAAGTTTGATCTTTAGTTGCATTTTCCTTGTACCCTGTTCAAGTGATATAATTATGGTTGTGTTAGTGTATTAGTCTATTGGCCTGTATCTTAAGTGATTCAAAGATGTAGCTGAAGCTGTTCAGTTACAGCAACATCATTTTTTTGAGCAATGACTGCATTGTGCTCTCATGCAGAACTCATGCTTGCTTGGCTGTGAGGGAGAAAGTTAAAAGTTCATTAGCTGATACAGCAGCTTTGTGTTCTGGAGTAATTTGAAGTCTGTACACCTCCCAAGATGTGAAAATGGAACTTTTTCTAAATTTAATGAACTGTTTCATAATAAAATTGTTTTAGAGGAATCACTTTTTCACTCAAGCCTTTACAGTGGCTCTTGAGTCTACAAAGAATTGAGTGTACTTTAAAAATTAGTTGAGAGACACTTCCAGCTGTTTGGTTGGTTTGGACACTTTTCTTTAGAATAAAAAATGCATTGACCTTTGGAAATTTGATTTCAGGTTAATTTTGGAAATTTCAAAAGGTAGAAATTTAGACATTGATATGTCCATGGTTTTAAGAACACAGTGTTATTTTCATAGACACATCAAATGTTTGCTTTTCTAATGTAGATATTAATTTACAATTCCCACTGTGAGTTAATGAATTATCCACTGTAAAGTACCTAGATTTTCATAATCACCACAGAAATTAATGCAGAATATGGGTATTTAAACAGCTGTTTCTTAACATTGAAACAATTAGGTTTTGCATTAAAGCTTCCTGACCACTTGTATGGTCTTGATTTATCATTCAACAATGAACTGCTGCTTTAGTTTTAGTAATTGCACATTTCTTTCCTGTAGATCAAAATTATATGCTGGTATCTATGTAGTTTCAGATCTGTTTCTGAAAAATTTAAGGAAAGACTATTCAAAGTAATTGTTTTATGTTAAAAAGATTAAGGGCTTTATCTGTCACTAGAGAGTGTCTACCTCCTGGTGAAGAACAGAATTCTTTCATTAATTTAGCACCATGCGATGTCTTCTGTTTTCTAATGAATGACCTACCAGGGAAAGTAGTATTCCAATGGAAGAAACTCCTGCTCAAAGAACTGTGGAACACTTCTGTCTCTTCTTAATGTACAGGTAATTGCAAGTATTCAAGAACTTCATCTGGATGGCTGACAGAGGAAAATGGAAAGCTTTCCGAAAGGTGTTTTTTGAAAATATTGAGGTACTTCCCAGAGAAGAAGAATTCTAAATTTAGTGTCATATTTTTGTGTGGATTGGTTTTTTTCTCTCAAGAAACAGAAATTCATTTAAAAATCAAAAATATGTACGTGCAGATAGATAAAATCAGCTTGCATCTTTTGAAGCACAAGCTGTGTTTTTTTTGTGTTTTATTTTAACAGTAATAAAATGGAAAAGTCTGAAGGTCTAGGATGAGTTGGGATATGTCCTCATATTTTTTTGCACTTTTATCAATTACGTTTTTGTCTAGGTGCTTGGATGCTGTATGAATGGATATGTAATATTACAGACATACAGTAATAACAATTGCTTCAAAATACTTAAAGCAGTAGTCAAATAAAAGTGATTTTTGTCATCACTTCTGTATACCCCTTGAGTTGTGAACAAAAGTGTATATGAACTAGTGAGCTGAAGGAAATTCTGAACTCTAAAGCCAGTGTCCAGACTGCTAAGAACCTGTCAGTCATGTAGATTGCTTTTGTAATGTTCTGGAATTCTTTTAATAGAGATGGATGGATGACAAGTGTTCTCTTTCCTTCTTCCTTAATTAAGATTACAGGCTTCATATTAGTGAAACAAGGACCTTGGTTAGATTAATGCAGATATCACCCATGAAAAAAGGTAAGAGAAAGTAAGAGTTCAGTAAAGGGGTACAGTACTTTTCAGAAAGGCTTCTTTTTGGCAACAGTTCTTAAAAGTTTGGGGTTTTTTTGGATAAGGAATCACTGTAAGTAAATAGTAGAGGAGGCCATCTGGTCCCAAGTTGGTTTTTTTTTGCCACATCCTACTTCCAACTTTTCACTCTGTGCACTCAGCAAACCAGTGCAATGTTATGATTACACATTTTTCCCCACCTTCCTTCTGAGATAATGTAACTTTAATGTATTTCAAACTGAAGTTGCAGGATGATTCAATCAAATTTTTGAGTCGTGTCTTGCTTGCATCTCAGTTATGATTTTGTTTGAGGTGTTTTAACAAATGTTAATTTATTTTTCTTATTCATCTGTTTGAAGTAGAAAAAATAATGTGCAGAATGTAAACTTTGACAATATCAGAATCTTTCAGTCTTGAAAAGTATTGATGCAAGGATGCTTATTTTGTATTTCTACCAAGCTCTAGCCTTACTGCTCGATTTCTTTCATGACATGGTTTATATGTAGTATAAGCTCTTTATTGGAATCTCTGAGCTACATACTATATTGTCTCCTGATTAGCCAATTCAATTACATTAAGTGGATTACAGGAGGGTTTTTTTTGACATAATGGAGAATTCATGTTACAAGATAAGCCCAGTATTTTGTCTATGTATCTGGCGTGGGTCAAATATGGTTATCTTCCTGATAAGCATACAGATGAATGAAGAAAATACTTGTATTTATCCCAAGTATCTGTCTTGTCTAGCAGGCTGCTGCCAGAAATGTGGACAAGAAAATGAAAATGATGCTTGGAAAGTAGGAAACAGTGTATTTTCCAAATTAAAAAGAAAAAAACCCAAACCAACCTGATTATCTGTTAAAATCTTATCTGCTATCTCATCCTGCCTTTCCAAGTGACCAAACTAATGTACCAAATAGGCTCATTTTAAAACATTCAAGAAAGAATAGCTCATGTTTATGATGTTCATCCTCCTGGTTTCTGTCTGTAGATGTCTGCCACCATTTGTGTTCCTCCCCATTGCTGAATTGACACTGAATGTTGTATGGGTTCATTTTTACCTCTTATCTTTCCTTCAGAGTTCATACCTGTTGCAAGTGAAGATAGAAATGTAAGGGTTCTTTATTTTATTTATGTATTTCTGGGCTTTTAAGGAGTCAATGTACCCTAAAATCAGAGCATCCATTTGCTTCCAAGTTGATCAAATCATCCCAGAAAGCAGCTAGCTTGAGGTTTATGCTGCAGAAAGAAATACTGAAAATATGCTTTCCATTTGCTGTCTGTTGTGATTCAGGTTTTCTCTGTGAAAATTCCTAGTAATACTAATTTGATTGTTAGCATATACTAACCTGACTTCTGGTGTTTGCAGACCTGCAAATTAAGAACAGTGATAAATCCTTCAAGAGCCCCTATTGCTATTTCTAACTGTAAGATACTAAAGGGCTTAGATTTTCAGATACTCATTGCAGGTTGTTAATCTGAAAGATAAAATGTTTTATTAATTCTGTTGGACCTGGCTTTTCTAATCACGGCAAAGAAGTTCTCAGATTCAACACAATTCTGTTTCTCTGTGACCTCCTTTTGTATTTGAGCTTTATTAGCTTCCTAGTTTTTGGCTTGAAGGTCTTCATAGTGACTAATAGGTATTGAGTTTGGGTTTTTTTCCCTGAAAATTCAAAATATGCTGCATGAAACTCCCTTTTTCTTTGTGATACTTGGAGAAGAAAAATAACTGTGATGACATGGTGTGAAATGCTATAATAACAAATGATCTCTGTTAGATGTGTTTATTTTTTCCCCTCTCCAGTCCTTATTGCTATTCTGTGATATGCACAAGGCTACTAATGGATTCTGATCTCGTCATGATCACTCTCTGCACTAATCTATAAAAGAGATTATTCTTATTCATTAAGCTCTAATCATTGCCTCTTGTGTTAGTCATCTATTGACAGGAGCCCTCATGGAAGTGTCTTTTGTCCTATTGCTGTGTTCTTTTGAGTGAACATGATGTGTAAAGGTGGTATGTTTCCTGAACAGCAAACTGTTCTGTATTTTGATTATCAGAAGACTTCTTTTCTTCCATCCTGAGTGGTGGTGAAAAACTACCTTATGCTTTGAATATTTTGTCATCACATCACCTAGGATCTCAATATAAGATGGGTAAAAATGGCTTAATTCATTCAGGCTGAGTTAATCTATTTCCAATCTCTGTTTTTCTCAAACAGCATGTACAAATAGATAACTTGGGAGGGGAAGCATTACCCCCTCACCAACCCATAATCTCCTACACTTCAGTTGTTCTCAGCTCTGGTTTTCATGAGTCTAGTGTTTATCACTAATGGATCTCTCTGTGAGGAATGTTTATGATTAATTCAGCAATCCTAGTTCTTCACAGTATCATAGAATCATAGAATTGTTTGGGTTGGGAGGGACCTTAAAGATCATCTGGTTCCAACTGCCTTGCCAATGGCAGTGACACCTCCCACTAGGCCAGGTCGCTCAGACCTACATCCAGCCTGGCCTTAAAAACTTCCAAGGATGGGGCAAAAACTTCCAAGAATGGGGCAAATGAGGAATTCTGATCTATAGCTACAGCTCAATCTGGAGAGGATTGACCTGGTCCCAAACTGAGAGTATCTATCAGATGTCTGTTCTGCTATGTGCATTTTCTGCAGGAATACTCTCAATCCAGAGATTGGTAAAACCATGCATGAAATATTTTTTTAACACAATGAAAGTTAATTTCAAATGTTACAAGCTTGACTGAGGAGCTCAGGCAAGTCTGACAGCTCACACTTTGCCATTTTACTATTCTTTGCCAAGTGTTTTGGTGTCCAAGAAAGCGAGTGCTTTGCTTTTCTCTGACCAGCTAGTGTAGGATTATCCAATAGAGAGCCCATGGAATTTACTGAATGGTGTTACTGGTCAAAACACCTTCTTTCATACTGATTTGTTCTTTTTCAAGAACCTGTTCTGGCAGAATGTAGATTTTGTTTTGTTTTTTTTCCCCTTCTCTTAGCTTTGAATACTGAATGAAGGGAAACTGCCATATCAGTCTAGACTCAAACTTACATTGTACCATGCACAACTTGATTGCAGTGCTGACTTTGACACCTCTGTCAAGGGGATTGTTCATGTATTTAGAATAGCTGTTTTCACATCTTTATCAATGTTGCATGGAAATATATTCTTCAGAGAAAATATGTTCTTCACAGCTTTCCTAAGGGTAAGGTACTTTTTCAGCTATATTCTGCACCAAGACTGTGCCAAAATGCTGGCCTCTCTACTTCAGATGCAGAAGAGACCATTCTTTTGCTGAAGGTTGTATTTCTTTGAGGATAATTGGGTTGATATTTGCACCTTTTACTGATTATTTTCTTTGACTCTGAATACAGTCTTTAAGCTTTCTGGGACAGAGCAAGTAAGATTGACCTGGAAGTAAATTTGTGGTCATTTAGT